>CAUYON010207813.1:0-10663 GCA_963573935.1 Arctocebus calabarensis
TAAGGTTACACTTAAAGATGGTAACACAGGGCAAGAACCATTGTGATGTCAGGAGGAATATGGTAACCCAGGACAACACCCATTGTGATGTCAGCAGGAAGTCATTATGGTTAAGCTTAAGCATGGAAATGCAGGGCAACATCCATTGTGATGTCATGAGGAAGATGATAACCCAGGGCAACACCCATTGTGAAGTTAGGAGGAAGTCACTAAGGTTAAGATTAAAGATGGTAACGCATGGAAAGACCAATTGTGATGTCAGGAGGATGTCACCAAGGTAAATCTTAAAGATATTAACCCAGGTCAACACCAATTATGATGTCAGGAGGACATCATTAAGGGTAAGCTTAAGGAGGATAAACTAGGGCAACACCAATTTTGATGTCAGGAGGACGTCAGTAAGTTTAAGCTTAATGATGGTACCTCAGGGCTACAACCATTGTGATTTCAGGATGAAGTACTAAAGTTATGGTTAACGGTTTCAACCCATTGCACACACATTTTGAGGTGACAAAGAAGTCACTAAACTTAAGCTTAAAGATGGTATACCAGGGCAACACCCATTGTAAAGTCAGGAGAAGGTCACCAATGTTACGCGTAAAGATGGTAACCTAGTGCAACACCCATCATGACGTCAGGAGGAAATCATGAATGTAAAGCTTATAGATGGTAACTGAGGGCACCACACATTGTGATGTTAGGAGGAAGATGGTAACCCAGGACAATACCTCTTGTGATTTTAGGAGGAAGTCCCTAAGATGGTAACACAGATCAACACCCATTGTGGTGTTGGGAGGAATTCACTAAAGTTAAGCTTAAAGATGGTGACCCCTGGCATCACCTGTAGTGATGTGAGGAGGAAGATATTAACCCAGCGCAACACACACTGTCATGTCAGGAGAAAGTCGCTGAGGTTAAGGTTAAACATGGTAACCCAGGGCTACACAACTTTTGATGTCAGGTGGAAGATGTTAAACCAGGTCAATGCCATTTGTGATGTCATTATGAAGTCAGTAAGGTTAAGCTTAAAGAGAGTAATGCAGGGTAACACACATTGTGATCTCAGGAGAAAGATGGTAACTCAGGGCAATACCTATTGTGGTCTAAGAAAGCAGTCACTGAGGGGTTAAGCCTAAAGATGATAACCTAGGGCAACACGTACTCCTGAAGCCACTGTGGTGAAGCCCTGGTTTACTATCTTTAAACTTAACCTCAGTGTTGTCCTCCTGATGCCACTGTGGGTGCTAACCTGGGTTACCATCTTTTCACTTAACCTCAGTGACGTCCTCCTGATCTCAAAGTAGGTGCTTCTCTATGTCACTATCTTAAATCTTAACCTCAGTGGCAACCTCCTGATGCCATAGTTGGTGCTATCCTGGGTTATCGTCTTTAACCTTAACCTCAGTGACATCCTCCAGATGCCACAGGTGTTGTGGCCCTGGGTTACTATCTGTACGGTTACCCTAAGATCCGTCCTCCTTATGCCACAGAGGGTGCGGCCTTGGGTTACCGTCTTTGAGCTTAACCTCAATGATGTCCTCCTGATGCCACAGTGGGTGCTGCCCCGTGTCACCTTCTTTAAGCCTAACCTCAGTGATGTCCTCCTGACAGAACAGTGGATATTGCATTGGGTTACTGTCTTTAAGGTTAGCCTAAGTGAAGTCCTCATTACACCACAGTGGGTGTTGCCATCGGATACCATCCTTAAGCTTAACCTCAGTGATGTCAAAGTGATGCCATAGTGGTTGCTTCCCTGATTTACCGTTTTTAAGCTTAACCTGAGTGACATCCTCCTGATGCCACATTGGGTGCGGACCAGAGTTACCATCATTAACTTTAACCTCAGTGACATCCTCCTGACACCACACTGGGTGCTGCCTTGGGTTACCATCTTTAAGCTTAATCTCAGTGACGTCCTCCTGACACCACAAGTGATAAGGTCCTTGGTTACCTTCTTTGAGCTTAACCTTAGTGATGTCTTCCTGACATCACAGTAGGTGCTGCCCTGGGTTACTGTCTTTAAGTTTAACCTCAGTGACGTCCTCCTAATGCCACAGGTGGTGGGGCACTGGGTTACTGTCTTTGAGTTTAAGCTCAGTGTTGTCCTCCTGACGCCACAGTGGGGGATGCCCTGGGTTTCCTTTGTTAAGCTTAACCTCACTCCAGTGATGTCCTGCTAATGGCACAGTGTGTGATGCTCTGGGTTACCGTGTTTAAGCTAACCTGAGAGATGTCCTCCTGATGCAACAGTGGGTGATAACCTTTGTTACCGTTCTTAAGCTGAACCTCAGTGATTCCTCCTGATGCTAAAATGGGTGCTGCCCTGGGTTACCTTCTTTTAGCTTAACCTTAGTGATGTCACCATGACTCCACAGTGGGCGCTTCCCAAGGTTACTGTCTTTTAACTTAACATCAGTGGCGTCCTCCTGACGTCCTCCTGATGCCAAACTAGGTGCTACCTTGGGTTATCATTTTAAAGCTTAACCTCAGTAACATACTCCTGACGCCACAGTGAGTGGTACCCTGAGTTACCATCTTTAACCTTAACCTCAGTGACATCCTCCTGACACCACAGTGGGTGTGGCCTTATGTTACCATCTGTAAGCTTAACCTATGTGCAGTCCTCCTGATGCCACAGTAAGTGCGGACATGGGTTACAGTATTTAAGCTTAACCTCACCTAAATGATGTCCTCCCGACTCCCCAGGAGGGTGCATCCCTGAGTTACTGTATTTAAGCTTAAGCTCTGTCTCATCCTCATTATGCACCTGGGTTACCGTCTTTAACCTTAACTTTAGTGAATTCTTCCTGACACCATATTCGGTGTTGCCCCAGGTTACCATATTCCACCTGACTACCTCCTAACACCACAATGGATGTTTCCCTGGGTTACCATCTTCCTCCTGACATCACAATGTGTTTTGCCCTGGGTTACTGTCTTAAAGCTTAACCTTAGTGACATCCTCTCACCTTAGTGACTCACAATGGGTGTTGCCCTGGTTTACCATCTTTAAGCTTAACCTCTCTGTCTTCATGCTGACATTACAATTGGGGTTGCCCTGTGTTACCATCTTTAAGCTTAATTTTAATGACTTCCTCCTGACATCACAATGGGTGTTGCCCTAGGTTACCCTCCATAAATTTAAGCATAGTGACTACCTCCTGACAACACAATGGATATTGCCCTGGGAAACCATATTTAAGCTTTTACCTTACTGAATACCTACTGACATAAAAATTTGTGTTGCTCTGGGTTACCATATTTAAGCTTAATCTATTGAATTCCTCCTGACAACACAATAGCTGTTGCCTTGGGTTACCATCTTCCCCCTGACATCACAATGGGTGTTACCCTGGGTTACCATCTTCCTCCTGACATCATAGTGGGTGTTACCTTGGGTACTGTCTTCCTCTTGACATCATACTAGATGTTTCCTGGGGTTTCCATCTTTAAGGTTAACATTAGTGACTTCCTACTGACTTCACAATGTGTGTTGCCCTGGGTTTCCATGTTTAATCTTACCTCCATGACGACATCCTGAAGTCACAGTGGGTTTTTCCCTGGGTTAACATCTTTACGCTTAACTTTACTGATGTCCTCCTGACCGCACAGTGGGTGTTGCTCTGGATTACCATTCTTAAACTTAACCTCAGTGAGGTCCTTCTGAAGCCACAGCGAGTGTTGCCCTGGGGTACTTTTGTTGAGCTTAAACTCAGTGATGTCCTCCTTACGCCAAAGCAAGTGTTGCCCTAGGTTACCATCATTAAACTTAACCTCAGTGATGTCCTCCTGATACCACAGCGGGTGTGGCCCTAATTCACCATCTTTAATCTTAACTTTTGTGACTTCTTCATGACATCACAATGGATGTTTCCCTGGGTTACTATCTTCCTCATTATATAACAATGGGTGTCGCCCTTGGTTACCATCTTTAAGGTAAACCTTAGTCACTTCCTGTTGACAACACAATGTGTGTTGCTCTCAGTTACCATCTGTAAGCTTATCCCTTAGTGACTTCTGACACAACAATGGTTATTGCCCTGATTACCTTCTTCCTCCTGACATCACAATAAGTGTTTCCCTGCTTCACTATTTTTAAGCTGAAACTTAGTGAATTCTGCCTGAGCAACACAATGGGTATTGCCCTGGGCTACCATCTTCCTCCTGACATCCCAATGGCTATTGCCTTGGATTACCATCTTCCTCCTCACATGACAGTTGGAGTTACCCTGGATTACCATCTTCCAACTGACATCACAATGAGTGTTGCCCTGGGTTAACATCTTTAAGCTTAACCTTAGTGACTTCCTTCTGACTTCAAAATCTGTGTTGCCCTGGGTTACCATATTTAAGCTTAACCTCCATGATATCATTCTGACTTCACAGTTGTGTTGCTGTAGGTTAACATCTTTAAGCTTAACATCACCATCACTAGTGTGGTCCTCCGGACATCATTAAGCTTAAATGCAGTGATGTCCTTCTGACACCAAAGCAAGTGTTGCCCTGGGCTGCTATCATTAAGTTCAACCACAGTGACATCCTCCTGACACCACAGTGGGTGTTGCCCTGAGTTACCTTCGTTTAGCTTAACCTCACTCACATCCTTCTAACACCACAGTTGGTGTTGCCCTCGGTTACCATCTTTAGGCTTAACCTTAGTGATGTCCTCCTGACATCACATGAAGTGTTGTTCTGGCTTACCATATTCAAGTTTAAACTTAGTGTCATTCTCCTAATGCCGCAGGGTGTAGCCCTGGATTAATATCCTTAAGCTTAATTTCAGTGAGGTCCTCCTGAATCCACAGCAAATGTTACCCTGGGTTACCATCGTGAAGCTTTACCTCAGTGACATCCTCCTGATGCCACAGTGGGCGTTGCCCTGGGTTACCACCATTTAACTTAACTTCATTGAAATCCTCCACACACAACAGTGGGTGATTCCGTGGGTTACCTTCATAAAGCTTCACTTCAGAGATGTCCTCCTGATGCCTCACTGGGTATTGCCCTAGGATATCATCTTTAAATGTAACCTCAGTGATGTATTCCTGACACCACCGTGTATGCCACCCTGGGTAACCATTTTTAATCTTAACATGTGTGACATCCTCCTGACGTACCAGTGGGTTTTGCCCTGGGTTACCATCTTTAAGCTCAAACTTAGTGATGTCCTTTTGATGGCAGGGTGGGTTTCTCCCTTGATTGCTGTCTTTTAGTTAAACCTCAGTGATGTCTTCCTGAGCTCACATTGGGAGTTGCCCTGGGTTACCATCTTTAAGCTTAACCTCCGTGATGTCCTCCTGAACTCATAATAGGTGTCACCCTGGATTACCTTCTTTAAGCTTAACCTCAGTGAAGTCACCCAGACACCGCGGTGAGTGTTGCCCTGGGTTACCGTCTTTATGCTTAACCTCTGTGACGTCCCCCTGAAATCACAATGGGTGTTGCCCTGGGTTACAGTCTTTAAGCTGAAGGTCAGTGGCATTCTCTGACGTCGCATTGGATTTTTGCCCTGGATATCGTCTTTTAGCTGAACGTCAGTGACATCTTCTTTACCTCACATTTGGTGTTGCCCTAGGTTACTGTCTTTTAGTTTAACCTCCATGACGTCATTTAACCACACAGTGGGTGTTTCCCTGGGTTACCATCTTTAAGCTTAACCTCAGTGACATCCTCCTGATGTCACAGTTGGTGTTGCCTTGTTTTATCTTCTTTAAGCTTAATCTCAGTGACGTCCTCCTGACACCACATTGGGTGTTGCCCTGGGTTACCTTTGTTAAACTTAAACTGAGTGACGTCCTCCTCAGGTTATAGTGGGTGTTGCCCTGGGTTATTGCCTTTAAGCTTAAGATGAGTGTCATCTATTTGACATCATGGTGGGTTTGTCCCTAGGTGACCATCTTTAAGCTTACCCTCAGTGACATCCTCCTGATGTAACAGTGGGCTTTGCCCTGTTTAACCATCTTTAAGCTTAACCTCAGTGATGTCCTCCTTATGTTACAGTGGGTTTTGCTCTGGGTTACTATCTTTAAGCTCAACCTCATTGACAAACTTTTGACATCACATTGGGATTTTCACTTGGTTACCATCTTAAGCTTAACCTCAGTGATGTCCTCCTCATGTCATAGAGCGTATTTCCCTGAGTTACTGTCTTTTTTTTTGCAGTTTTTGGCCAGGGCTGGGATTGAACCCGCCACCTCTGGCAGATGGGGATGACACCCTACTCCTTTGAGCCACAGGTGCCACCCTGAGTTACTATCTTTAAGCTTAAACTCAGTACGGTTTCCCCAACACCAAAGTGGGTGTTGCCCTGGCTTACCTTCCATAAGCTGAAACTCAGTGATGTTCTCCCGACATCACATTGGGTTTTTCCCTGGGCTACCTTTGCTAAGCTTGACACCAGGGAAATCCTCCTAATGTCATGGTGGGTTGGGCCCTAGGTTACCATTTTTAAGCTTAACCTCAGTGACGTCCTTTTGATGTCACAGTATGTTTTTTCCTTGGTTGTCATCTTCAAGCTTAACCTCAGTGACATCCAACTGATGTCACAGTGGTGTTTTCCCTGGGTTCCCCTCTTTAAGTTTAACCTCAGTGATGTCCTTTTATGTCACAGTGCATTTTCCTCTTGTTTATTGTCTTTTAGCTTAGCCTCTGTGATGTTCTTTTGATGTCACAGCGGGTTTTTCCATTGGTTACTGACTTTTAGCTTAACCTCAGTGACACATTCCTGCCATCAATTTGGATGTAGCCCTGGGTTACTGTCTTTAATCTTAATCTCCGTGAAGTCCTCCTCACATCACAGTAGATGATGCCCTTTGTTACCATCTTTGATATTAGCCTCAGTGATGTCCTCCTCGTGTCACATTGGGTTTTTCCCTGGGTTACTATCTTTAATTTTAACCTCAGTGATATACTCCTAATGTCACATTGGGATTTTCCATGGGTTACCATCTTTAAGCCTAACCTTCGTAACATCCTCCTGAAGTCACAGTGGGTTTTGCTCATGGTTACCGTCTTAAATCTTAATCTCATTGATGTATTCCTGACGTTAGAGTGGGTGTTGCCATGGGTTACCTTCTTTAAGCTTAACATTTGTGATGTCGACCTGAAGTCACAGTGCATTTTGCCCTGGGTTACCATCTTAGAGCTTAACCTCAGTGACGTCTTTTTGAAGTCACAGTGGGTTTTTCCCAAGGTTACCATCATTTAGCTTAGCCTCTGTAACGTCCTTTTGACATCAAAGTGTGTTTTGACCAGCTTTATCATATTTTAGCTTGAATTTCATGATGTCATTGTGATGTCACAGTTGGTTTTGCCCTGGGTCACCGTCTTGAAGCTTAACCTCAGTGACATCCTCCTGACCTCACAGTGTGTTTTGCCATGCCTTAACAACTTTAAGCTTAACTTCAGTGAAGTCCTTTTGACGTCACAGTGGGTTTTGCCCTCAGTTACCATCTTTAAGCTTAAACTTTGTGACTTCCTCCTGAGACCATATTTGGTGCTGCCCTGGGCTACCATCTTCCTCCTGACATCACAATGGGTGTTGCCCTGGGTTATCATCTTTAAGCTTATCATTGTTTATTTCCTCCTGTCAAGACAATGGGTGTTTCCCTGGGCTATGATCTTCCTCTTGACATCATGATGTGTGTTGCCCTGGGTTATCATCATTAAGCTTAACCTTAGTGACTTCCTCCTCACATCACAGTGACTGTTGACCTGGGTTACCATGTATAAGCTTAACTTTAGTGACTTCACCCTGAGATCACACTGGGTGTTGCCCTGGGTTCCCATCTTCCTCCTGACATCACAAGGGGTGTTGCCTTGGGTTTCCCTCTTTAAACTTTACATTTGTGATTTCCTCCTGTCACAAAAATTGTTGTTGCCCTGGGTTGCCATATTTAAGGTTAACCTTAGTGACTTCCTCCTGACATCACAATGGTTATTGCCCTGGGTTACATTCTATATGCTTAAGCTTTGGGACTTCCTCTAGAAACAACATTGGGTGTTGCACTGGGTTACCATCTTCCGCTTGACATCACAATGATTGTTGCCCTGGCTTACTATCTTCTTCCTGACATCTCAATGGATGTTACCCTGGGTTACCATCTTTCAGATTAACCTTAGTGACTTCCTCCTAACATCACAATGAGTGTTGCCCTGGGTTACATTGTGTAACCTTAACCTTGGGAACTTCCTCCTGACACAACATTGGGTGTTGCACTGGGTTACATCTTCCCTTGATATCACAAAGAGTATTGCCCTTGTTATCATGTTCCTCCTGACATGACAATGGATGTTGCCATGGATTACCTTCTTCCTCCTAACATCATAATATGTGTTGCCCTAGGTTACTGTCTTTACACTTAAACTTAATGAATGCCTCGTGACATCACAATGGGTGTTGTACTGGGTTACTATCCTCCTCCTGAAATTGCTATGGGTGTCCCACTTGCTTACTGTCATTAGGCTTAACCTTATTGACTTCTTTCTGACATCTCACTGGATGTTGCATTGGGATACCATCCTTAAGGTTAACCTTAGTAACTTCCTCCTGACATCACAAAGGGTGTTGCCCTGGGTTAGTGATGTTAAGCTTAAACTTAGTGACTTCCTCAAGAGTTCCTGATATCATAATGCGTGTTGCTGTGCATTACCATCTTAAGCTTAAGCCTAGTGATTTCCCCTGACATCAGAATGGGTGATGCTCTAGGTTATCATATTTAAGCTTAACCTTAGTGACTTCCTCTTTACACAACAATGGATGTTGACTGGTGTTACCATCTTCCTCCTGACATCACAATAAATGTTACCGTTGTTTACCATCTTTAAGCTTTACCATAGTGACTTTCTCCTCACAACATAATGTGTGTTGCCCTGGGTTACCATCATCCCCCTGACACCACAATGGGTGTTACCCTGGGTTACCAGCTTTAAGCTTAACCTTAGAAACGTCCACCTGACAGCACAATAGGTGTTGTCCGGGATTACCGTCCTTAAGATTAACCTTAGTGACGTCCTCCTAACTTCATAATGTATGTTGTCCTGGGTTCACATATTCCTCATGTCCTGGGTTACCATCCTTAAGGTTAAACTTAGTGACGTGTTCCTGACTTCACAATGGGTGTTGCTCTGGGTTACCGTCTTTAAGCTTAACCCTAGTGACTTTCTCCTGACATCACAAAGAATGTTGACCTGGATATCTATCTTCCTCCTGACATCACAATGGGTGTTGACCTGGGTATCTGTCTTCCTCCTGACATCACAATGTGTGTTGCACTGTCTTCCCTTTTTTAGCATAACATTAGTGAATTCCTCTTGATGTCTCAATGGGTGTTTCCTGGGTTACCATTATCCTCCTGACAACACAATGGGTGTTGCCCTGAATTACCATCTTTAAGCTTAAATTTAGTGACTTCTTCCTGACATAACAATGGGTGTTGCCCTCATTACTGTCTTTAATATATACCTTAGTGACCTCCTACTGACACAACAATGTTGTTGCCCAAGGTTAGCATCTTCCACCTGACATCAAAATAGGTATTCTCTTCTGTTTACCATCTTCTTCCATAAATCACAATGTGTTTGATGTGGGTTACCATCATTGAGCTTAATCTTAGTGACTTTCTCTTGTCATCACAATGGGTGTTGTCCTTGCTTATCATCTTCCTCCTGACATTGTAATTCATGTTGCACTTGGTTACCATCTTTAAGCTTAACCTTAGTGACTTCCTCCTGACATCACAATGGGTGTTTCCCTCGTTACTGTCTTTAAGATTATAACTTGGTGACCCCCTACAGACACAACCGTGGGTGTTGCCCTGGGTTACCATCTTCTTCTGGACATCACAATAGGTGTTCTCATCTGTTATCATCTTCTTCCTGACATCACAATATGTTTGAGGTGGGTTACCATCTTTAAGCTTAATCTTAGTGACTTCTTTCTGTCAACACAATGGGTGTTGCCCCTGGTTACCATCTTCCTACTTACATCACAATAGGTGATGTCTAGGTTACCATGTTAAGCTGAAGACTAGTGATGTCCTCTAGACATCACAATGGGTGATGCTGAGGGTTACTATGTTTAAGCTTAACCTAAGTGACATTTGCATTACACAACGATTAATGTTGCCCTGTGTTACCATCTTCCTCCTGACATCACAATAGGTGTTATCGTTGGTTGCAATCTTTAAGCTTTACAGTAGTGACTTTCTCCTCCCATCACAATGAGTGTGGCCCTGGGTTACCATATTCCCCCTGACACAACAATGAGTATTACCCTGGATTACCATCTTTAAGCTTAACCTTATTGACATCCTCCTGACATAACATTGGGTGTTGTCCTTGGTTACCATCTTCCTCATGAAATCACAATTTGTGTTACCCTGGGTAACCATCTGCCTCCAGACATCACGATGGGTATTGCCTTGTTTACCATCTGTAAGCTTAACTTTGGTGACTTCTTCCTGACATCACAATGGGTATTACCCTGCCTTATCATCTTCAAGCGTATCCTTAGTGACTTCCGGTGACATCACAATGATTGTTGCCACGGGTTACTATCTTCCTTCTGACATCACAATGATTATTGCAATGGGTTATCATCTTTAAGCTTAACCTTAGTGACTTCCTCCTGATACAGCAATGGTTGTTGCTCTGGGATACCATC
>CAUYON010207814.1:0-54626 GCA_963573935.1 Arctocebus calabarensis
ACATTGGATACTTTTTCTTCCATTCTTGAGATACTTTGCTAAGAAGAATATGTTCCACCTCCATCCATGTAAACATGAAAAAGGTAAAGTCTACATCTTTCTTTAAGGCTGCATAATATTCCATGGTGTACATATACCACAATTTATTAATCCATTCGTGGGTCAATGGGCCCTTGGGCTTCTTCCATGATTTAGCAATTATGAATTGAGGTGCAATAAACATTCTGGTACAAATGTCTTTGTTATAATGTGATCTTTGGCCTTCTGGATATATACCTCATAGAGGAATTATAGGATCAAATAGCAGGTCTATTTTTAGGTCCATAACTGTTCTCCAAACATCTTTCCAAAAGGAATGTATTAGTTTGCATTCCCACCAGCAGTGTAGAAGTGTTCTCTTTTCTCCACATCCTTGAAAACACCTCTGGTTTTGGGATTTTGTGATGTGGGCTACTCTTACTGGAGTTAGATGATATCTCAAAGTAGTTTCAATTTGCATTTCTCTGATGATTAAGGATGATGAACATTTTTTCATGTGTCTGTAGGCCATGCACCTGTCTTCTTCAGAGAAGTTTCTCTTCAAGTCCTTTGCCCACCCTGAGATGGGATCACTTGTTCTTTTCTTGCTAATATGTTTGAGTTCTCTGTGGATTCTGGTTATTAAACCATTGTTTGAGACATAAACTGTGTATATTTTCTCCCATTCTGAGGGCTGTCTACTTGCTTTACTTACTGTGTTCTTGGCTGTGCAGAAGCTTCTTGGTTTGATCAGGTCTCAGTAATGTATTTTTGGTGTTGCTTCAATTGCCTGGGGTGGGGGGGGTCTTCCTCATGAAATATTTACCCAGGTCAATTTCTTCAAGTATTTTCCTTGCACTTTCTTCTAGTATTTTTATAGTTTCATGCTTTCAATTTAAATCCTTAATCCAGTGAGAGTCTATCTTAGTTAATGGTGAAAGGTGTGGCTCCAGTTTCAGTCTTCTACAGGTCCCTAGCCAGTTCACCCAGCACCATTTGTTAAATATTGAATATTTTCCCCACTGAAAGTTTTTAATTGGCTTGTCAAAGATCAAATAACAGTAAGTAGCTGGGTTCATCTCTTGATTATCTATTCTGTTCCATACACCTACCTCTCTGTTTTTGTGCTGGTACCATGCTGTTTTGATCACTATTGATTTATAGTATAGTCTGAAGTCTGGTAGTGTGATTCCTCCTGCTTTGTTTTTATTTCTGAGTAATATGTTGGCTATTCAAGGTTTTTTATGATTCCATTTTAAAACTTTTCACCACTGTGGAAGTTAGACTTTGATCAAAAGTTTCTAAGTAAGTTTACTTTTGTGATGGAGGATTGCATTAGTCATTATGGAGGATAGGTCTGAGAATATCCCGGAGAGCTGCTTTAGTTATGGCAAATTTCTTCAACATGTGAATGTCATTAAACTATTTAAGTGATCTCACAAAGTTATCTATGAAGCTAATGCAATTTAAATAATAAATAATAATTTCAATTTTTTTAAATTAAATCATAGCTGTGTACATCAATGCGTGGGGTACGATGTCTGCTTGCTTTACTTACTGTGTTTTGGGCTGTGCAGAAGCTTTTTAGTTTGATCAGGTCCCAGTAATGTATTTTTTGGTGTTGCTTCAGTTGCCTGGGGGGTCCACCTCATAAAATATTCTCCCAGGCCAATTTCTTCAAGAGTTTTCCCTGCACTTTCTTCTAGCATTTTTATGGTTTCATGTCTTAAGTTTAAATCTTTAATCCAGTGAGAGTCTGTCTTAGTTAATGGTGAGAGGTGTGGGTCCAGTTTCAGTCTTCTACAGGTTGCCAGCCTGTTCACCCAGCACCATTTGTTAAATTGGAAATCTTCTCCCCATTAAATGTTTTCAATTGACTTGCCAAAGATCAAATAATGGTAAGTGGGTGGGTTCATCTCTTGGTTCTCTATTCTGTTCCATACATCTACCTCTCTGTTTTTATGCCGGTACCATGCTGTTCTGATCACTATTGATTTATAGTATAGTCTGTGGTCTGGTAGTGTGATTCCTCCTGCTTTGTTTTTATTTCTGAGTAATATGTTGGCTATTCGAGGTTTTTTATGATTCCATTTTAAAACTTTTCACCACTGTGGAAGTTAGACTTTGATCAAAAGTTTCTGAGTAAGTTTACTTTTGTGATGGAGGATTGCACTAGTCATTATGGAGGATAGGTCTGAGAATATCCTGGAGAGCTGCTTTAGTTATGGCAAATTTCTTCAACATGTGAATGTCATTAAACTATTTAATTTCTCCATCATAAATGAAACTCAGTTTAGCTGGGTACAGGATCCTGGGTTGAACGTTATTTTGTTTTAGGAGATTAAAAGTCGATGACCACCCTCTTCTAGCTTGAAAGGTTTCAGCAAAGACATCTGCAGTCAATCTAATATTATTCCCCTTTTAGGTTATGGTTTTCTTATTTCTGGCTGCTTGCAGAATTTTCTCTTTCATTTTAACTTTGACTAAGTTAATTACAATGTGTCTAGGAGATGTTTTATTTGGGTTGAGTCGTCCTGGGGTTCTGAAACTGTCTGCTATCTGAATTTCAGAGTCTCTTGGAATGTCTGTGAAGTCCTCCTTCATTATCTCATGAAGTAGGGCATCTGTGCCTTTCGAAACCACCTCTTTGCCTCTAGGGATTCCTATAAGGTGAATATTAGTTTTCTTTGAATTATCCTAGAGCTCTCTGAGAGAATGATCCATTTTTGCTCTCCACTTCTCTTCCTCTTTGAGCATTTGGGAGCATTCAAAAGCTTTGTCTTCAATGTCAGAAATCCTTTCTTCTCCCTGCTCCACTCTGTTATTGAGAGGTTCTCCTGTATTTCTCAGATCTTTGAGGGCTGCAAGTCATCTCAATGTGCCAAAATATTTGGTGATTTTGTCTTTGAATTCATTGAATTTTTGAGACAACTTTTGAAATGTTCCTTGAATTTCTAATTCCTACTTTACCTCCATTCTATTAATCTTATTTGAAATCCAAATTCTTAACTCAATCTGGGATCTCAGCCATTTGTTTATGAATGGATCTTCAGTTGTGTCCACCATGTTCTTCCTAGGGGTAGTTGATCTACTGTGGGTATTCATGTTCCTAGAGCATTTCTGCTGATTCTGCCCCATGATTATTTTACACCATTTGGCTAGATGAGCAGATAATGTGAAGTTGGGTTGGGGGCTCCTGGAGTAGTGATTAACCAGCCCTTTGCCCAAGATCTGGGACTGGTGTCTGTACCTTTTCCCCTACAGCTTTGCAAAGGTCCTGTACAATGCTATGGCCTGAGACACTGGGGACCTGCTTGGTGTGGTGGAGCTAAGTGGCTTTGTCTTGTTTTCAGCTGGTCTATGTCCTACCCTATTGAATGAGTTACACTGGGTTGAAGTCTCAGCTGTGGAGAAATACCAGCAATTAAGTCACCCTGCCCCCAACAGGCAACAACTGGAAAAGGAAAATCAAACCTTTCCACAACCATACACCCAGGGTACCACTTTGAATAGTTCTCAGGTGATTGACCCAGTTCAAGAGGTCCAAATAAATTGTCCCAGTCATCACTGGTCTGAGATGGGAGAGTCCAAAATGTCTCCAGCCACTAGATAGTAGGGGTCTGCTGGCAGCTTGAGTATGACTTCCTCCAGTACTCTGCGAGGTCAGAAGGACCTACCCAGCAAATGAATCACATTGGGAAGGTTGATGCCTCCTTCTCCACCTTGCACTTCTTTCACACCCTGTCACTTGTAATCCTGCAGGGCTGTGACCCAGTTCCCTCCAATGAGCAGATGCTCCAAGGGTTTGCGCCTGCCTGATTCACAGAGAGATCTATGTCTCCTTGGCCACACTGCTGTTCTCTGCCACTATCCGGCAGGGAGAGCTGAGGCCTGACAACTTCGTGTGCCTAATGGAAGCTGTGGCGGTTCATTCAGTTCCAACCCTGCTCCTGATTGATGTTACTGACCCTTATATTGTCCCAGAATTGTTGCTGGCTATATTCCCCTGTGGACCAGGTGCTGTTTATGTTCACAGAAACTGTGAGTCAGCCCTGGTCTGTGCCGCTGCCCAGAGCTAGTGTGTCTGTGTCCATTTCTGTCTGTGTTGGGGCGGGTGCAGTTAGAGCTCATACTCAGCTCTCGGTTTCTGCCTCTGCCCACTTTTGTCTCAGCTATGATCCTCTGAGGGCCAGGTGCTGCTTAGGCTCACTAAAGCAGTCCTTCTGGCTCGGCCCCACCCTGGGAGTATGCTGTCTCTGTGCCCACGTACTCTAGTCTCCACTGCCACACTCACTCAGGCAGGTACCACCTCTGGCATACCCTTTACTTATGGGGCCTGCATTTCCATACCATATCTGTTCCACCAGTGGCTGTCACCAGCAAAGATGCCTGACTTCCTCTGGTTGCCCAGAGAGGCAGGGAGTATCTTTCCAAAATATCCCCTGAGGTGTGAGCCCTATTGTTCATGATGCCGCTGCTGGTCTGTGCTGTGGGACGCTGCCTCTCCTTCCTCTATATGGTTGCCTCAGTTCACCATCTCCTTACTCCCATGCTACAGATCAGCACAGACCAGCAACAGCCCATGCCTTGGTCTCACCTCTAGAGAAAATGCCTAAGAATCTGGACTCCATGGAGGGATAGACTTCCAAACCTCAGGTGAGAGTGGAGGGGAGTTCTAGGAGAATTGCAGGTGGAGAATATATATACAGTTTTATGACTGGCAGGAGAGTGCCATGGCACACTGGTGGGTCCACTCTGGGGAAGGAGTTCCAGTTTTTAGAGGGTCTCTTCCATGGGATAAAATTGGAGAGGATCTGAACTCTGCTTGCTTGTTTGTACATAGAAAGTATCCTGCGAGCCTTTCTCTTGGGGGAGGGGACTCTTGTCCATTTGGCGATGGATTTTGTACCTATTGTTTGTTTTCTTGGGGTCACAGCTCACCTCAGCAGGGTTGATGTTCATTCTTCCACCTTCTCTCTTGGCTTAGCTCCAAACCATCAGCTTACTTGCTAAACTTCTGTCCTTTAACTCTCCTTCTGGATGGGAGCCTCTGTGTAAAGCTAGCTCTTGTTGGCCATCTTGCCTCTTCCCTTTCCGATAATTCCAAGTTCTAAAAAACCTTATGATGACTTGGTGCCTGTAGCTCAGTGGTTAGGGCACCAGCCACATACACTGGGGCAAGTGGGTTTGAACCTGGCCTGGGCCTGCTAAACAACAACAACTACAACAAAAAAATAGTTGGGCATTGTGGCAGTTGCCTGTAGTCCCAACTACTTTGGGAGGCTGAGGCAAGAGAATCACTTAAGCCTAAGAGTTTGAGGACGCTGTGAGCTGTGACACTACAGCACTCTATCAAGGGCAACAAAGTGACACTCTGTCAAAATCAAATAAATAAAATAATAAAAAACCCTGATATAATTTTTATTTCTTTTTTTTATTTTTTGGAGACAGGATCAAACTCTGCTGCTCAGACTAGAGTGCCATATTATCAGCATAGCTCACAGAACCTCAAACTCCTGGGTTCAAGTGATCCTCCTACTTCAGCCTATTGAGTAGCTGGACGGCAGGTATGAGTCACGAGGCCAGCCTAATTTTTCTATTTTTAGTAGATTCTGGGTCTTGCTCTTGTTTAGGCTGGTCTCAAAGTCCTGAGTTTAAGCAATCCTCTGGCCTTCACCTCCCAGAGTACTAGGATTACAGGCACAAGTCATCAAGCTCAATTTACTGATGAGCTTTTATTTATTTATTTATTTATTGAGATAGAGTCTCACTATGTTATCCTCAGTAGAGTGCCATGGCATCATAGCTCGCAGCAACTTCAAACTCTTGGGCTTAAGCGATTCTCTTGCCTCTGCCTCCCAGTAGCTGCAACTACAGGTGCCTACCACAATGCTTATTTTTTTGTTATTGTTGTCATTGTTGTTTAGCAGGCCCTGGCTAGGGTCAAACCCACCAGTTCCAGTGCGTGTGGCCCGTGCCCTAACAACTGAGTAATGGGTGCTGAGCCATACTGATGAACTGTTAATAAATCTTCATACAGAAGAACAGAGATCCACTAGTGGTTACGTTTACCTTGAAATTAAAGAATATAGAGAGGAAGCTTTTTTTGTTTTTTGAGACAGAGTGTGGCCCTGGGGTTGAGTGCCTTGGAATCTTAGCTCACTGCAACCTTAAACTCTTGGACTCAAGGGATCCTCATACCTCAGCTTTCTAAGTAACTAGGACTGAAGTAGCTGACCACAGTGCTGCACTATTTTTTTTCTATTTTTAGAAGAGATGAGTTCTCAATCTTTCTCAGGCTGGTTTCCAACTCCTGAACTTAATCAATCCATTAGCCTTGACCTCTCAGAGTGCTAGGATATACTATATATATATATTTTTTTGATGTTATTTCTTTATACAAAGGTAATAAACACTGTGGGTCCACCAGGAGGCTGCTGAAGCTCATGTGAACTCATCTCATTGCTTCTAGGGTAGAGAGTCTGGGCAAGGGAGGACTCGGTAGGGAGAGATACGCTATAGGCCTGGGGACTGCCAAGCACACCAGCTAGGAGCAACTAAAGGGCAGAGACATAGAGACACTATAACCAAGAGAGTGGCACACAATGATAGGAGGGAGGGTGGGGCAGCCACTGCCCTCTTCTCCCATGTGTTCTCTAGGAGGATCTGGGGACCTGGGGCTGAGAAGCCCAACTGTGTCACTCCAGAACCACATGGGTTGGTGCAAGCACAGACTGTTTCACCTTATGTATCTATAAACTGGCAACAGGAAAGGGTAATTTACAAAGCTTCCATGAGCACAAATCAGACTGAAATAGGGAAATTTCAGGACGGATTGCCTGAGCTCATGGGTTCAAGACCAGTCCCAGCAAGAGTGAGATCCCAGTCTCTAATAGCCAGTCATGAGCTGGGCACGGTGGCTCATGCCTGAAATCCTAGCACTTGGGAGGCTGAGGCAGGTGGATTGCCTGATCTTATGGGTTCAAGACCAGCCTGAGCCAGAGTGAGACATCTTCTTGAACAAATAGTCAGGCATTGTGGTGGGTGCCTGTAGTCCCAGCTACTATGGAGGCTGAGGCAAGAGACTCACTTGAGCCCAAGAATTTGAGGTTGCTGTGAGCTATTATGCCATGGCACTTTATCAAGGGTGACAAAATAAGACTGTCTGGAAAAAAAAAAAAAACCACTAATCCAACTCCAAATATACTAATAAATCATAATAGATAATTTAAGGATAAAACAACATTCATAGGCCAAGGCTCAGGAGTTCTAGACTAGCCTAAGGAAGAGTGACACCCGCTCTCTCCTAAAAATAGAAAAACTAGGCTGAGAGCCTGTATCTCAGTGATTAGGGTGCCAGCTACATGCTCTGGGGCTGGTGTGTTTGAATTGGCCTGGGCCTGCTAAACAAAGAAAAATAGCCGGGCGTGTGGTAGGTGCCTGCAATCCCAGCTACTAGGAAGGCTGAGGCAAGAGAATCACTTGAGCCCAAGAGTTTGAGGTTGCTGTGAGCTATGATGCCACTGCATTCTACTGAGGATGACAAAGTGAGACTCTATCTTAGTAGAAAAAAAAGTTAAAACTAGCTGGTGTAGTGGCAGGTGCTTGTAGTCCCAGCTACTCTGGAGGCTGAGGCAAGAAGACCACTTGAGCCCAACAGTTTGAGGTTGCTGTGAGCTATGATGCCAAAACATTCTACCCAGGGCAAGTGAGTGAGACTCTGTCTGAAAAAAAAAAAAAGTTGATATTCACTAAGTATGTGAAGAAGCTAAGTAAATTTTGCCCCCCCCCAGGAGGCACCTATGGTTCAGTCAGTAAGGCACCGGCCCCATATACTGAGGGTGGCAGGTTCAAACCCAGCCCCGGCCGAACTGCAACAAAAAAATAGCTGGGCATCATGGTGGATGCCTGTGGTCCCAGCTACTCGGGAGGCTGAGGCAAGAGAATCACGTAAGCCTAGGTGTTGGAGGTTGCTGTGAGCGGTGTGAAGCCACGGCACTCTACTGAGGGCAATAAAGTGAGACTCTGTCTCTACAAAAAAAAATTTTGCCCCAAAATATGACTCCTTGGTCTAAAGAATATTTTGAATTAAAGGCCATTTATGATCAGAAAAAATTGGAAGAGAGGTTTCCTCTGTCTACATAAAACCTGAGTAGCCTGATTGGGAATCAGAGGGGGCTGCTGACTTCCTTAATGCATGCTACTAGATCTGGCCCCAGGCTTGTTTAGAAGAAGGAGGCCTGTCTCTCAGGTTAATATATAAATCAATCTGTTTCCACTCATCTGCATACATCCCTGCTAGCAACCGCTTGCTGCACGTATACTTTCCACATGCTCCTCCACTCCTTTCGAAAAGGCATCTATAAAAGTTTCTATCACTGACACTTTAGATTTTACCTTTCATAGGTAATTATTATTTTTTTATTGAATCATAGCTGTGTACAATAATTCAATCATGGGGTACAGTGTGCGGGCTTCACATACAATCTGAGATATTTTTATCAACCAAATTGACATAACATTCATGAGATTTTCTCATTTACTATGTGAAAACATTTTTGATCCGTATTTAGAAGTTTTCTCTTGACCCTTCAAATGTACACCACAAGTGTGATCTCACCCTTTATCCTATCTCCCTCTCCTTCCCCTTCCCTCCCTCTCCCCTTTCCCCATCTTCTGTGCAATAATTGGTTTGTTATTTATTTTAGGTAATCATTCTTTTGATTCCCCCCCCCCCATGTGCATGGTATTTGGAAACAAACCTTTCTCTTATTACTTTTTTACCTTTCTCATATTAATCTACAATAATTGTGAACTGATCTGTTAGCAAACCAACTAAGGGATAAGGACAGGTTTTGCCATGAGCCTTTCATATGTAATAAAGGTGATATCAATAATGAATTGAAAAGAATAAATTTAAAAAAAAAAGAATAGATTATTCAGTGGCAAGTTTGGGAAAAATAGGCTCACTATAAAAATAAAAGCTAAGGCTCAGCGCCCATAGCTAAGTGGTTAGGGTGCTGGCCACTACACTGGGACTAGACGGTTTGAACCTGGCCCGGGCCTGCTAAACAACAATGACAGCTACAACAACAACAAAAATAAAACCGGGTGTTGTGGCAGGCACCTGTAGTCCCAGCTACTTGGGAGGCTGAGGCAAGAGAATCACTTAAGCCCAAGAGTCAGAGGTTGCTGTAAGCTGTGATACCCCAGTACTCTACCCAGGGTGACAGCTGAGACTCTGTCTCAAAAAAATAAAATAAAATAAAATAAAAATAAAAGCTTTACTAGGCCAGGTGTGGTGGCTCATGCCTGTAATCCTAGCACTCTGGAAGGCTGAAGGGGGTGGATTGCCTGAGCTCATGGGTTTGAGACCAGCCTGAGCCAGAGCAAGACCTGGTTTCTAAAAATAGCCAGGCGTTATGACAGGCACCTATAGTCCCCACTACTTGTGTGGCTGAGGCAAGAGAATCACTTGAGCCCAAGAGTTTGAGGTTGCTGTAAGCTATGATGAACTCTACTAAGAGTGACAAAGTGAGACTCTGTCTCAAATAATAAATAAATATATAAAAGCAAAAGTACTTCTCTTATCTGAAGTCACATATAATTATTAGCTCCAGGTATATTAAAGACATACATGTGAAAGATAAAACTATGTTTCTAGAAGAAAACATAACAACATTTTGTGATACAGAGATGATTATTTATAAAAATATAAAAGACTTTTTTTTTTTTTTTTTTGTAGAGACAGAGTCTCACTTTATTGCCCTTGGTAGAGCGCTGTGGCATCACAGCTCACAGCAACCTCCAACTCCTGGGCTTAGGCATTTCTCTTGCCTCAGCCTCCCAAGTAGCTGGGACTACAGGCACCCGCCTAAACGCCTGGCTATTTTTGTTGTAGTTCGGCGAGGCCGGGTTTGAACCTGCCACCCTTGGTATATGGGGCTAGTGCCCTATACACTGAGCCACAGGCTCCACCCTAAAAGATATTTTTTTTTGAGATAGTGTCTTGCTCTGTTGCCTGGGCTAGAGTGCAGTGGCATTATCATAGGGCACAGTGACTTCAAACAAACTCCTGGGCTCAAGGGATCCTCCTGCCTCATCCTCTGGAGTAGCTGGTACTACAGACATGTGATAATTTAAAAACAAATTTTTGTAGAGACAAGAGTTCTATGATCTATGTTGCCTGGGTTGGTCTCAAACTCCTGGCCTCAAGGGACACTTCCTGCCCTGGCATCCCAAAACACTGGGATTACAACTATGAGCCACCAAGCCAATTACAAGGGTGAGCCATTGAGAGAGGATACCCGGAAAAACTAAGGTCTAAGAGAACAGAGGTCTTCTCAAGGAGACCCTAAGGATACATCTGCGAGGTCCTCACTGTGGTGACTCAGCTCTTAGGAATTTGTAAAATCTTAACTTCCTGGGACCTGGAGACTGATGCTTTCTTCCACTTCTGTGAAAGCCCACAATTCTGTAAAAGCTGGAGCCCACTTTTTTAGCTTGATTCAAACTGACCAATGAGAAAGGTACCCATGGGCTGGAACTTTCTGACGGGGGGTTAAAAAGGAGAAGATTAAGGGTGGCACCTATGGCTCAGTGGGTGGGGCGCTAGTCCCATATACTGAGGGTGGCGGGTTCGAACCCACCCCCTGCCAAATTGCAACAACAACAACAAAGTGGCTAGGCAATGTGGTGGGCGCTTGTGATCCCTGCTACTCAGGAGACTGAGGCAAGAGAATTGCCTAGGTCCAGGAGTTGGAGGTTGCTGTGAGCTGTGTGATGCCACAGCACTCTACTGAGGAGTCTGTAGGGGAGTGTGGCCATTTTTTTTCTTTTTTTTTTTTTGCAGTTTTTGGCCAGGGCTGGGTTTGAACCCGCCACCTCGGCATACGGGGCCCGCACTCTACTCCTTTGAGCCACAGGCGCCGCCCCAAGTGTGACCATTTTGAAGTCCTCTAGCCAACCACTCCACTGGCTGAAATTAAAGTCCTTCTTCTTTTAACTACGGCGTTTGGGTGTTCGTTCTCTCCAGTGGGTCTTGCCTTCCTGCAACACCATGAGCCCAAACTGCACTTTTTTTTTAACTTAAAGTAAAAATCATGGCAAAAATATGGATACATTTCATTACATAAAAGTTAAGGATTTCTGTTCATATAGAAAACAATGGATAGAGTTAATAGGCTGATGACAAACAGATAGAATTCACAAACAGATAGAATTCAAAGTCTAAATCAATAAGGAAGCCAATCTAGGATACAGCAGGAATAGTAAATGAACAAGAATAAGGCAGGAATCCTAGTAGAAAAGTAGGCAAAGGATAGAATTAGGCATATGTCTTCCTTTATAGGATTTAATCTTGCTTTATAGAAGAGGAAATCCAAAAAGCTGAAAAGCATTTGAAGAGATTATAAAATATATTAATAATCAGAGAATTGCAAATAACAATGACTTTTACTTCTGATAAGGCAAACTAAATAATTCAAACCAACATTCTTTCTGAGAACAACTGAAAATGTTGAGCAAAAAGAGTTTATAGGATAGTGAGAATTATCAGGTCATAAGAAAAACTCTGACTTAAACTCACTACTCAAACCCAAGCATATAATCCTAGCCTTCTATTTTTTTTGCAGTTTTTGGCCGGGGATGGGTTTGAACCCACCACCTCTGGCATATGGGGCTGATACCCTACTCACTGAGCCACAGGCGCAGCCCATCACCCAGCTATTTTTAAAGGTGGGATCTTGCTCTTGCTCAGGCTAGTCTTGAACTCCTGAGCTCAGGCAATTCATCTATGTCGGTTTCCCAGAGTGCTAGGATTACAGGCATGAGCCACCAGCCTGGTCCTTTCCCTCCTTTAAGATGGCAATGTTGGCTTGGCGCCTGTGGCTCAATAGGCTAAGGCACCAGCCATGTACACCTGAGCTGGCAGGTTCGAATCCAGCCTGGGCCTGCCAAACAACAATGACGGCTGCAACCAAAAAATGGCTGGGCGTTGTGGCGGGTGCCTGTAGTCCCAGCTACTTGGGAGGTGGAGGCAGGAGACTCGCTTGAGCCCCAGGAGTTGGAGGTTGCTGTGAGCTGTGATGCTACAGCACTCTATCCAGGGTGACAGCTTGAGATTCTGTCTCAAAAAAAAAAAAAAAAAGATGGCAATGTTAAAGCACTCTATGTTCAAAGATGTTAAAAGATAAATTTTGGAATGTTACAATTTCAAAGGGTTGATTTGAGCAGACAGTGAATCAAGATAGCTCCAAACTAAAGCGGTTCAAGGGCTTCCCCAAAGGAGTGTGTAGATTAAAGAAAAAAAATCAATTTTTTCTTTGTTTGTTTGTTTGAGACAGAGTCTCACTCTGTTGCCCAAGGTAGAGTGCCATAGTGTCAGCCTAGCTCACAGAAACCTCAGACTCCTCGGCTCCAGCCTCAGCCTCCCTGGAACTATAGGCACACATGACAACTCGCAGTTTATTTATTTTTTTTCTATTTTTACTAGAAAGGAGGTTTTCACTTTTATTCTCTTGCCTCAGCCTCCCAAGTACCTGGGACTACAGGCGCCTGTCATAATGCCTGGCTATTTTTAGAGACTGGGTCTCACTCTTGCTCAGGCTGGTCTCAAACACGTGAGTTCAGGCAATCCACCCATCTCGGCCTCCCACCATGCTCTGCTATATAACAAAATCTTAATGAATCTCAAAAAATATTAGAACTAAAAAAACTTTTAGCTAGGTTGTAGGATACAAACTCAATATACAAAAATTAATTGTATTTCTATATGCATGTAACATACAATACAAAAATTATAGTAGGCAATAATCCCTGAGAGGTTGAGTTTGGAGATCTCCTGAGCCCAATAATTGAAATCCAGCCTAGGCAACACAGCAAGACCTAGTTTAAATTTAAAAAAAAAAAAAAAGAAAGGATAAAAGGAAGGAAGGAAGGAAGGAGAGGGAGGGAGGAAAGACGGGAGGGAAAGAAAGGAGCAAGGATCACATTAAAACATCATCAAAGAGTAAACTATGGCCAGCATGGTGGCTCACTCGTCTTATCCTAGCACTTTCGGAGGCCTAGGTGGGTGGATTGACTGACTCAGGAATTCAAGACCAGGCTGAGCAAGAATGAGACTCTATCTCTGCTAAAAATAGAAAAATCAGCCTGTCGTTGTGGCAGCCACCTGTAGTCCCAGCTACTCTGGAGGCTGAGGCAAAAGGATTGCTTAAGCCCAAGAATTTGAGGTTGCTGTGAGCAATGATGCCATGACTCAACCCAGGGTGACAGAGTGAGACTCTCAAAAAGAAAAAAAAGGAGTAAAATATTTAGGAATAAATTTGAAAAAATACATTTAAAAGCTTATGTTCTAAAAACTATAAAACATTGTTCAGGCTTGGCGCCTGTAGCTCAAGTGGCTAAGACGCTAGCCACATATACCAGAGCTGGTAGGTTCGAATCCAACCAAGGCCTGCCGAACCACAATGACAATTATAATCAAAAAATAGCCAGGCGTTGTGGTGGGCACCTGTAGTCCCAGCTACTTGGGAGGCTGAGGCAACAGCATCGTTTAAAGCCCAAGAGTTTGAGGTTGCTGTGGGCTATAATGCCACAGCGCTCTACCCAGGATGACAGCTTGAGACTCCGTTTTCAAAACAAAACATTGTTCAAAGAAATTAATGAAGATGTAAAAAATTGAAAGACATGTGATGTTCATGTACTACAAAACTTAATATTGGCTTGGTGCCCATAGCTCAGTGAGTAGGGTGCCAGCCACACCAAAGCTGGTGGGTTTAAGCCCAGCCCAGGCCTGCTAAACAACAATGACAATTGCAACCAGAAATAGCCCGGTGTTGTGGTGGGCACCTATAGTCCCAGCTATTTGGGAGGCTGAGGCAAGAGAATTGCGTAAACCCAAGAGTTTGAGGTTGCTGTGAGCTGTGAAACCACCGCATTCTGCTGAGGGTGGATATAATGAGACTCTGTCTCAAAAACAAACAAACAAACAACAACAAAAAAACCTTAATATTGTTAGGACAGTAATATTTCTCAAATCATTCAGATACAATGCAATTTCTACCAAAATGTCAATTGGCTTTCTAATTTTTGTTTTTTATTTGTTTGTTTTCTTTTTTTTTTTTTTATTAAATCATAGCTTCATACATTAGTGCAATCAAGGGGTACAATGTGATGGTTTCATATACAATCTGAAATGTTTTAATCAAACTGTTTAACATAGCCTTCATGGCATTTTCTTAGTTATTGTATGAAGACATTTCTATTCTGCATTTAGTAAGTTTTGCCTGTAACCTTCTAAGATGCACCATAGGTGTGGCCCCACCAATTACCCTCCTTCCACACCAAAATCCCCCTCCCCTCTCCTCCTTTGCTTATTTCCCCATATTCTTGTGCTATAGTTGGGTTATAGCCTTCATATGAAACCGATAAATAAGCTTCATAGTAAGGCTGAGTACATTGGATACTTTTTCTTCCATTCTTGAGATACTTTGCTAAGAAGAATGTGTTCCAGCTCCATCCATGTAAACATGAAAGAGGTAAAGTCTCCATCTTTCTTTAAGGCTGTGTAACATTCCATGGTATACATGTACCACAATTTATTAATCCATTTGTGGGTCAATGGATACTTGGGCTTAATATTATTTTTAATGTATTTGTTTAGTTATCTATTTACTTTTTTGTTTGTTTGGTTTTGAACAGAGTCTCATTCTGTTGCCCTCGGTAAAGTGTCATGGCGTCACCATAGGTGACAGCAACCTTAAACTCTGTGGCTCAAGAGATCCTTCTGCCTCAACCTCCCAAGTAGCTGGGACTACAGATACTTGTCATGGTGCCTGGCTCATTTTTCTATTTTTAGTACAGCTGAGGTCTCGCTTTTCCTCAGGTTGGTCTCTCACTCCTGATCTCAAGCGTTCCACCCATCTTGGCCTTGCAGAGCTAGGATTGCAGGCGTGAGCCGTGGTGCCGGCCTAGCAACCTGCAGTTTAACAAGGATCGCAGGCACTGCTGGTGTACTCTCAAATTGGAGAAACTCCGTACCAGAGAAATTATTGCACGTGGAAATACTTTACCTCAGGCACCACATGGAGATAGAACTCACCAGTACTTAAAGTGGTAGAGATACTAGCCATGCAAAAGAAATGATGGCGTTAAAACCAAAACCAAACTAAACCAAACACCACAGTGCTTCTTCAAGAGAAGAAAGCTCCTCCCTGGAAGAAATGGTCCACAGGAAAAAGTCTTTGGAAACTGCATCACGTTCAATTTCAACATCTTTGTTCTTGTATCTTCAATTCCCAAGCCTCAAAGGATTGATGGATCAAGGATCTCCCAGATCTTACACTTTATCTTCTATACTGGGCCAGATCTCAAGTCTCTCTGCATGATGATATTCTCAATATCCATTCTTAAAATCAGTTTACTTAGATTTTTTTGCAAAAGGAAATGAATTGATTGAAAAATGAACACAAAAAATGTGTCTCTCTTCTATAAGCAGAAAACAAAATTACTTGCTGTAAGTATGTGTGGCAAAATAAATAGAAGATAAGACAGTGTTATTAAATTCTAGGGAAAAATAGCATTGCCAGAATGCTGTTGGATTTGATTTCACCCCATTCTAAAAATGCTAAAGCCCTAACTCCCAGTACCTGTGGAAGACGTGTTATTTGGAGATGGGGTCTTTACAGAGGAAATCAAATTAAAGTTGTTGTGAGTCCCTAGTCCAGCCTGACTAATATCATGATAATATGGGGAAACTGAAGCAGAAACAGACACGCTCATAGGGAGAACTCCATGTGCAGGGAGGAGGCAGAGACTGGAGTGATGTAGCTAAAAGCCAAGGAACAGTCAAGATTGCCAGCAAACTGCGAGAGGCCAGGGAGAGGAAAGGACAGATTGTTCCTCCCAGTTCTCAGAAGAAACCAAGTCTGCTGACATCCTGACCTAGGGCTTTTGGACTCCAGGAGTGTACAGTGATAAATCTCTATTGCCGCAACCCTGCAAATTGTTATGTTTTGTTACAACAATGCTATTGTTTTGGGTGGAGGGGGGAGACAGTTGGAAAAGACACCCCCTTTATCCTAAGAAAGATTCTCTGTGCCCAATTCTCAAAGTTACTCTGGAAGTTTGGCGAGAATGCGGGAACTGCAGCTGTGAATTACCACCTCATCAGACTCCTCTTAGGATTCTTCTTTTCCCATTTTCTGCTCGAGTCTGCTCTTCTGCCTTCCTAGAGTTCCATCAAAGGCTGGCTAGCATAGCCCACCTCCCCCACACAAGCTGCCCAGGATGCAATGGCGGTGCACAATAGCCCCTCTTTGGAGACTTTGTGCCTCCAGAGGCGAGGACTAATGAACAGGGGGTAAACAGACCCAACAAACAACATCTTTGCTTTGAAGAGAGACCTGCTGGTGGAGCATTGTAAGAAATTGGAAATGCCTCATGAAGTTTGCTAAGCAAACAAAAAGCAAATCCTGCTCAAACAGAATTAGCAAAGGAAACGAGGTAAAAGCAAATGCAGTCACCGGGCTAGTCGGAGCAGACAATCCCCCACGGCAGACTTGGCTTCAGAGCAGAAGGCCCTTCATTGGCTGCAGGTGGAAAGGGAGGGAGTCGCATGGGGATGCGTGGAAATAGCACAAATAAGAGCAAAACCAACCAGAGTTGTTCTAACAGCCACAAATTAGCAAGTGCATGCTAAGGGCTAGACACACAGGAGTTCTACTCCCCTGGCTACATTGTATGATTCCCAGTCCCGTTTTGCAGAAGGGAGAACAGGTGTGGGAGGCTACATGGCTGATGCAGGACTACCTGGCTTGCAGGTGGCAGAAGCTGAATGTGAAAGTGCATTAGCTATATCTACATTGCCCCCACCCTGATACGGGACGAGTGTCTTTAGAGAGTGGGATGGTTAGAATCACATCACGGTCCCTCCAAAAGATATCTGTGTCCCAACCCTAGCACCAATTATATCACCTTAGGTAAAAAATAGAGACTTAGCAGATGTGAAGTATCTTGAGATGGAATGGTTTCCCAGATTATCCAGGTGGGCTTAACGAAATCACAAATTTCCTTAAAAGAGGAAGGCAAAAAAGTCAGAAAGGGAGGTGCGATGCTGAGATCAGGGAAGGTCAGAGTCAGAGGGAGATTTCGGGAAGCTACACTGCTGGCTTTGAAGATGAGAAGGGTCATGATTCCAGGAATACGTGTGGTCTCTAGAAACCAGCGAGAAAACCAATTCTTGCCTAGAACCTCCAAAAGGAACGCAGACCCATGGACACCTGGATTCTTCCCCAAAGCCACATTGGACTCTGTCCTCCAGAAGCGTAAAAAAATGCATGTGTATTGTTTTAAGTTAGTACTAAATTTGTGATAATTTGTTATAGCAGCAATAAGAGCCTAATACAGAGAAGGAGCTCTGAACATGCTCCAAGGCAAAAAGCAGAGTCCCTGGGAAGGACGGGCTGGGGGAGCACAGATTATACCAAATCGTCATAGCGGCCACCACTGGGAATGCTTACTATGTGCCTGGCACTCTTCAAAATTCCTCACGTGTAAGAACTCATTTAATCACCACAGAATCCCTGCAGGCTGGGATCACCATAATCTCCTTTTCCGGATAAGGTAACTGAGCACAGACATACAGAGTGACTGGCCCCAGAACTCACGAGACATGGGGTGGGCCTTCTGACCCTGGAGCCTGCCCTCTGCACTGGACTGTAATGGGTAATCAGGGGGGCACATGTCTGGGAGGCAGGACAGGATTCATTGACCCATTTCAACATAACTACGAGGCTCTGCTCTCTGCTAGCCACATGGGTAAAGACATGCTCTGTGCTCTTAAGAGTGGGCTGGGTGAGTTGTAGATTGGAGCTGGACATAACACCCTAGAATATGGAACCTGCCAGGGGAAATCCAAAATCGGTCACACTGGAGTCAACATGCCTTGTCAGTGGACCCGTGTAAGATCCCTGGGCAGAGACAGAAGAGAGAGAGAGATTCACAGAGGGGAAAGATGAGTGTAAACACACAGAGATCTGGATGAACAGGGCAGGCTCCAGCGTGAAGGGTCCTGCCCCGGATAGGACCTGAGAGGCTGGAAGAGGAAAGATGAGACTCCAGAACTTGTACAACACAGTGCCAAGACAGAGAACATACATGAGCCACAGGGCGGGGGAAAAGTGGGTAGTTACGAGTTGAACTGTCTGTTCCTAACCCCTGCCAAAGAAAGATGTGGAAGTTCAAAGCCCCAGTACCTGTGAATGTGATCTTAGTTAGAAACAGGGTCTTGGCAGAAAGGCAAGTTAAGATGAGGTCACTTGGGCAGGGCCCTAATCCAATGTGGCTATGTCATTATAAAAAGGGGACACGTTGATAATACAGACACAGATGTGTTCCCCCAGGAGGCCTGCAGGTAAACATGAAGGGGAGACTGGGGTGATCGTCTACAAGCACAAAATGCCAAAGATTACCAGAAAACCACAAGAAGCTGGGAGAGAGTCCTGGACAGATTCTCCGCCCAGTCCTCAGAAGGAACCAACCCCGTGGTCACCTTGGTTTCAGCTTTCTGGTCTCTAGAACTGTGAGCCAATCCTGTAGTCTTTTGTTACGGCAGCCCAAGGAGGCTGATACTGGATACAGCCATTTTCACAGGGCAGTTGTACACAGTCTATTTCTATGTGAAGCCACGTGGTAGGGAAGGGGGCAGGAGGCACTCTGGTAAGTGTGTTTCTCAGCCCCACCCCTCTGACACTGGGGTGGCCATCCTGCCCACAGTAGGACATTTAGCAAGATACCTGACAGCTATCACCTTGTGGATCCCAGAAGGACACCCTCCCCTGCCAAGTTGTAATAATCCAAACTATCCCTAGACATTGCCAGATGCCCATAGGGACACAAATTTGCCCTTGGTTGAGAATTGCTGGAAGGGGGGAATGAGATGGAGATGGTAAACAAACAATAATTTTTTATTTAGTTTTGCACCCACTCTAAGCTGGGCTCTTTTTAAGTGCCAAGGGTTCAGAGAGGAAGAAAACCCTGTCCCTGTTCTCAAGGAGCTCCCCAGCCGATCAGGACCGCTGGTGATTTTCTGCAAATCCTTTTGCCATAGCCCTTCTTTTTGACTTGACAAGGAACCGAAACCATACAGAAAAGTTTCTGGAGATTAGAGTGTGGTTATATAAACTAACTTGTTTTTATGCATACACTATTATTTAAAATTATTTCAAAATAAAGTTCCATTTCCACAGGCCAGAGGCTATTTTCCCATAATTTTCTCCCAGCATTGTTTATCCTGTATTTTTTATGAGTTTCCGTGTTATTACCGAGTTTTCAACAGTCATTAGGTAGTGCCTGAGATATAATTGAATACGATTTTATTACCCCAGCCAACAGACATAAATATTTAATCCTTCCACTCCAGAAGATAATGTACATTTTGGGGGGCTAATAAATTGCTTTTGGGGGTTGCTCATAGGGTGGGCACCTTCTGCAGTGCTGTTTCCACATTTTCTCCAATGCGCTATTCAATACATCAACCCTGCTTTAGTCCTAAGTGGAATATTTTTAAGTAACAAAGCAAAGAAAGCATTCCATCCAAGATGAAGTAGCAAGTGGAGTTTTTGATTTTTTGCTTCTAATCTTCTTGTTGGGCAGTTTGCCTGGCAAGAGGTGGGACTGCAGAGGGACCTTGCTGTCTGGCTCTCCCACCTCCCAACAAAGCTCATCTTGGAAATCTAAGGGCAGAAGGAAGTCAAGTTCACTTCAGAGGAAGCATGTGTATACTGACCTCGCTTCCAGGGAACAGCAGAGGCCCAGGGAATAAACATATAGCTCTCAGCTATTAATAACATAACTCCAAAACAGCAGGTTTCCTAAGGAGGGGCTGGCTCCGTCTGCCAATTGAAGACACCCTTTCCATCCATGGCCCGTGAACTTGCCTCAGGCATTTCTGAAGTTCTTTCCAATAAGGATGATTAACCTGCCGTCTGCCTTTCCCCCTCTTTTGGTGGTGATGGTGGGAAGATTGTTGTTAAAGAGAGAAGAATTCGAATAAACAAAATTCAACCTACTAGCTAAATGCTTTGAAGGGGCAATCTGACACATTCTTTTGGGAACAGTTACAGCCCCATCCATTAGCTAGGAAGTAATGGCTAAGAGACAATTGCATTGAGCAAAAAATGGATGAAGAAATAAGGTTTGAACAGCCTGCCTTATGGTAAGATGCTAATGCTGCAAAATAGCCTTATTTAAAAAAAAAAAAAAAAAAAAACCGAGCACTGACTCCCAGGGCAGAAAGTTCCACCAAGTTTATTAAGTAATTCCACTTTGTACGACTTGAAGGATTCCTCTAACTCTTTTACCATGCTAACAAGCACAGCACCTCTGACAGACTGGCTGCCAGGAAGGATTCATCCCCACTGTTTCTGTTTATCCAGCAAATTGTAGTTCTGTTGTCTGAGGGAATTGGGAATGGGGGAATTTGCAGCAAAGTGTAATAGAAACTTCTCCCAACACAGAACAAAACCATTCTTCTCTAACAAAATCAGCCACTTTGACTTCATTCTCCACAAGCGTGGTGCAGAACTGCAGGTGAATTGTTCTTCCCCGCAGGTGCAAAACAAGGGTGTCCTGTGAACAGTAGACACCAAGGGGCAAAGGGAGTAATGGGGTCCAAGACGGATGTGTTTCATAAGCTTACCCCTCGAGCCTCAGAGAAAACAGGCTCCATGGCAGAAGTCTCTGGGAGTAATAGTCCAGAACACACATGTATATCAATAATGCAGGTGGTGTGTCAGAAAAGTGCTTAAACACACACAGACACACACACACTCAGCTTTCCTTTTGACTTTAGAAATGACCCGAGAGCCTAAGAACTTTCTGCTTTCCTCCTGGCTCAGCCCACACAGGGCGCCTCTCCCTGACCCACCTGAGGCCAGAGCGCTTCTAGGCTGTTCTATGACTGTGTGGTTGCTCTCTGAGATGTGGACCCTGGATTTGCAGGTTTGCATCTCCAAATGGGCCCAGCCTCCTTTAACTCCTAAACCTCCTCCCTCATAGCTTGATCTGGAAGCCGTTTACTCCCAGCTCACCACCGTCTCTCATCCATTCACAACCTCTCGTGGCTGGCGAATGAAATGCCTCCTGTCCTGGCTGGTGCCAGCCCTCGAAGACACTCTGCCCTCCACCTCTGCCAGGACCCTCGGCCCTGCTCTGCATCCTCCCCTGTGCAGGCTCTGTTGCCCTTAAAGATGTCTCAAAGGCACTTCCTTTTTATGCCTTAGGTGAAAAGAATGCCTGCTCCTCCAAAGGCGACTCCTCAGAGCCATTTACACAGGTGGACTGAAACCTCCCCCCAGGCTCCGGGATGTTACCGTAGGGTACCGTTCTGGCACTCACCGGGTCCTTACACGCCTAAGCAGTTCCCCAGCGTCATGTAATTATACTAGGAGCATTCCCTGAGCACTAGGCATTAGAGGACTGAACGACAAATGAGGGTGGAGTTCAGAGATCTTTTGCAAATTTAAATCAGATCACATAACCTGCCTCTTCGCTGGAAACTGTGCAATGGCTTCCCCACCACTCCGCTGCATCAACACCTCCCTCCTTACACCAGGCTGTAGGGCCGCTGCCCCCTCCTGGCCCTGCCAGCCCTTCACTCCACTGAGCCCTCCTGGAGACAGCTACACTGGCCTCTGAACAGCCTGTGAAATGTTGCCTGAGCCCTCCGCTCCCAGCCCTTTGGACATGGCTGTCCTCCTATATGAAAGACTCTGTCTCCCCTTCCATGACAATTGACAGCCTTCAGAGTTACCTCCTTCCAGATCTCTTCCTTGGAGGTGTGGGTCAGGCTGTTCCAACACGGACCCACAGAAACCCACGTTCCCTGTCATAGGAGCACTCCCCTCAGTGCGAAGTTAGACACCAACCACAGCGGTTAGTTTAAGTCTGTCTTTCTGCTCCTGGACAGCATGAATCAGTCTACATCTTTGATATTTGGCACCAAGTAGGTGTTTTGTTAATGTCTGATGAAGGAATTTACGTAAACGAGCGGATGGGCAGGATACAGAGGGTCAACCTCGTGGCTAACCCTAACCCTGTATTTGATGTCCGTTCTTGCTGCAGTGTTCTGGGGGCCGTGATGGGTTGGTTGACAAATTCTTTTGAAATCTGATTTGCATGGGAACCGCCTCCTTCTTCTGGGGCCTTCTCATTATGTCTAGGAAGTCTTTCCTCTTGATCATACCAGAGTTCCACGTGTGTGACAAGTACAGCATGGCCAGCAGAGTTTTGCTCTTAACTAAGAGTAATTTTCCATTGTGGGTGTAAGGAACATAGTGGGAACAGACGGGGACACCAATACGGGAACCTAGAGTCACAAGGAGTTCTGCAGATTGATTTTAAGACATCAAGAACCAAACAAGGCAGAATAATTAATATCCTCAGTACTAAAAACACCACCTACCAAGTTCCAGCACTCTGGTTTCAAGTCTGACACCTGATTTTATGCAGACAGATATATACCAACATGGAGAATGCAACTTTATATTTCCATATGTCAGGTAAAGTACAACCTTAAGCATATTCTGAATAATTCATTCAGGCAAAGGCCTGATAAACAGATGTCTGTAATGCAATCGTTCTGAAGGTGCCATTTTTCTGACATGAAAAAAAAAAAATCCCTGCTTAAAAGCCAGATGGCAAATAAACCCCAGTTCATCACTTAGGCTCACACAGGAAACTCCAGAACATTTTTCATCAATTCCCACTTTATATTTAACACAGTAAATAAAACAGTGAAGTATTATGACTCTTGTTTCCCGATCCATCTCATCCAAGAGTGTTAATCTCTACCAGGTCTGAGACAGTATTTACTCCAAATAAGCAAATAAGCTTCCATGTAACAAATTATCTCTTTGCAGAAACAACAGAAAATTCTGTACGCTCAACTGTTTTAGTTTAGTGAAGATTGCCAGAAACAGATTTTGCAAAAATGTCTATTTTTCCCCTCAGCCTTTCACAGCATAATTGAGGAGTCAGGCATCCCATTACATAAACAAAAGCCTTCTCTGGGTTTGCTTAAATAGACTTGAATGCGATGTCATTCTGAGTTGAAGCTCAGGGGCTAAAGATGAGCTAGTTTCAGGGTCAAGACCATGCCAAGCGCCTATTGACTGTGTGAGCCCTTGGCTGACGCCTTCTCCCATTGCACTAAAGATGCCCCATTCAATCTCTTGATTGTGGATCCCTGGCCTCACCAGGTGGGGCATTTCCAGGGTAAAACATCTTTTGACTTGCAGGATTATGCAGATGGGACCAGGGAGAGGAAGGGGCTTAGGCAGAAGAAGATGTGATTCTACCCTCACTGCACTAAAGGCTGATCTTTCCTCTCTACTTTCTTCCTGCCTTTTTTTCTTCCTTCTGTACACATTTCTTGAATACCCACATTAGACCCTGGCATGGAAGACATGAGGAAGACAGGCCAATGGGGAGCCCAGAGCTCCTCAGAACAGAAAATGTGTAACAGGAGGTGACTTGAAGTGCACAGGGGCCATGCTGGGAATCAGCGCCCAGCTCTACATAGTGTTGGTGAAGGTGAAGGGATCCCTATGTCGAGATCTCCTTCTACTTCTCAGGAAAGTTACAGAAACTCCTTAAGTTGCTTTCACACATTTAGCACATGTTTCACAGCATCTACCACATGCAAGATGCTGGGACATAGCAATCGACATGACAGAATTTCCTACATTCGTGGGGCTCACAGGCAGACATTCAAGTTTGTCAACTGGAAGGAAGGGAAGAGGGCCACACAGAGAGAGACAGAAGGTCCTAGTGACATGCAGACAGGAAAGGCACGTGGATAAAGCAATACTGACTTGAGCCCCCTGAACAATGAATAGCACTGTGGGTGAGGTGGAGCCCCGGGGGATTCCAGGCAGAGGGAACAGCACCTGCTGTGACTCTTACCACCCAGTTAGAACTGGAAGAAGATTGCAGGGGCTCAAAAATAATGAATCAGGGGACCATTAGTGGAGAGTTCAGAGATGGGTAAGGCAAGACCATTCAAGACCATGTGGAGGTGTTTTTGGAAGTCTTTTTCCTTCTTCTCCTTCCTTTCCTTTCCTTCCTTCTTTATTTTTTGAGACAGAGTCTCACTTTGTCACCCTGAGTAGAATGCCAAGACATCACAGCTCACAAGCTCTACAGCACCAGCCACAATACCCAGCTAACTTTTCTATCTTTACTAGATATGGGGTCCTGCTCTTGCTCAGGCTGGTCTTGAACTCCTGATCTCAAGAGACGCTCCTACCTTGGGCTCCCAGAGTGCTAGGATTACAGGTGTAAGCCACCGTGCCCGGCCTAAAAGCCCATAATTGGGAACATTTGCCCTATACAGGGTAAAGCATGACATAGTTACCTACTGAATTTAAGAAAATGACCAAATCCTCAGGATGACTTCCTCAGCCCTGGAGGTTCCAGGACTCACCTGCAGCCCTTCTCACTAGGTCCCAGAGTCTCTGGGGCCCTTTCAGTCCTCGGACATTGCCCACCCTCGGCATCTGCCCAGGTCAGAGCCCGATGGTCTAGGTACTCACAGAAACACGAGTGTCCCTCCTTAGTGCTTAACAAATTACCACGTGACACTGGTGTTATGACTTTTTTTTGTAATGAATGCCCATGACCCTGATAAGCTGCAGGTTTCACATGGACAAGAGACCATGTCCGTTTTACTCAGTGTTTATATCATGTCTGATGCTTACCAGCCATTCAGAAAAATGAGTTGAATGAATAATTTCCACACCATGCTCAGGACCCACCTCTGTGTCACCAAGTCAAACATAAAAATGGAGGCTGGAGCCAACTGCACTATGAAGGCTCACAGGACAGGCCATCACTGCTCCTTTGGCACCAAGCTCGGCTTCCTACCATAATCACTGGCCGTAATCAAGCTGTCCTCTGTTTCCCCGCGCCTCATGACCTCTCAGGGTAGAGTTTCCTCTTAGATGTGGCAGGTAAGAAAAGGGGTCAGAGATGAAGGCAGGAGAATGTGAGAAAGCATTTCTGTGCACCCTGGCTCCCAGCGTTTCAGCTTGTTATGTGGCTGTAGTGGTGAGCATTTGGAACCAGCTATATCAATTATTTAAAACTCATAATTCAGTCCCTATTAAAGATTTATTGCAACAAACTGAAAAACAAAGTACAGACACACAGGAGACAGAGCAGGGGTCCTGCTAACAGAGTTGCAGGGTATCTAACCGCTCATGGGAGGAACATACAGAGAAATCTATTATTGTTCAAAATACTGAAGATTCCTGGAGGAGGTACCTTAGCTGTGTAAGTGTGTGTGTGCATGTACACGTGTGGAGGTCTGGATGTGTCCTGTCTTCTAGTTCCCATTTGGCAACAGGTGCTTCCTCCTGCCCCAGGCATGGAGTCCCACTTGGCTCAGAATTCTCAACAAGAACGGAGACAACACAATTTTATAATTTTCAGCGAGTGATTGGTGACCATTTAGTGGTCTCTGAAGAACCTCAGGTTGGCCACTCACTACTCTGTCTTGGGTTCAAATGAATGAGTTGGTAGCCAGAGACACGCAGGTGTCAATTCCAACGCCATCTCCCGCCATCTGAGAGACCTTGGACACAGGTCTTCAATAACATCAGCTTCAATTTCCCCATCTCTAAAACGGGGAGAATACAAATACCTATCTCACTGAGTATAGGAAAGATACACGGAAGGATATCCACAAAGCAGCCAGCCCAAGGATGTGGAGATATAGGATCGAGTCATCCTGTGTTACTCTTTACTTTTTATATGATTAAATCATATCTTGCTTATAGCCTTGAAGTATATAAATACTTTAATTGAAATAGTAAATCAAAGGTAGGCATTGACATTTGTAAGCAAATAATACTCACGTCCCGGCAGGGAGCTTCTTCAATGACAAAGGTTCCTTTGCCCATTTTCTGACCCCAGGCATTTGAATTACGTTTAACCCTAATAGCTGTGTGACCTTAGATAGGTTATGTATCCTTTTGGGGCGCTAGTTTTCTTATTGATGAAATGGGGGTCCTTGTGTTATCAATTTCTAGGGGTGGGAGGATTAAATGAGTTCATATTTATAAAATTAGACTATTGCTTGGCACATAGGTGTATATGGGTTTTTGTTTTGTTGTGGATAATGTTGTTACTGTTATGATTAGACTATATCAGTAAATAATTGTCCTGCTGTGTAAATAGGTTCAAACATGTCCTTGTAAAATAAATATGCAGTTTGCCTATTTCTCTCCAACTCTCCCACCAGTATTCCAAGTTGCCATTATCTCCCATGGGGACTACCATGTAATCTTTGTGGGCCTTCATAGCCGCTCTGGACACCTTTCCACCTATGTACCTATCAGGGAGAGGATTGGTTGCAAACACAAATCTAATCATGTTGTCACTATCCTCTCTCCTACTTAAAAAGTCTTCCCTGGTTTCCAGTTGCTTTTAAGACTTCCAGGGCCTGGCGTGGTGCCTTATGCCTGTAATCCTAGCACTCTGGGAGGCACTCGGGATTGCTAGAGCTCAGGAGTCAGAGAGCAGCCTGAGCAAGACCCCATCTCTAAAAACAGCCAGTTGGATGAAAATATTTCAGATTGTACATAAAACCAGCACATTGTACCCCATGATTGCTTTAATGTACATAGCTGTGATTTAATGAAAAATAAATTTAAAAAATAAAAAATAAATAAAAATAGCCAGGCATGGTGGTGAGTGCATGTAGTCCCAGCTACTTGGGAGGCTAAGGCAAGAGGATTACTTGAGCCCAAGAGTTGGAGGTTGCTGTGAGCTATGATGACTCCAAGTCACTGTACCCAAAACAAGAGAGAAATGGGCTTTTGAATATGGCCAAACTGGGTTCAAATTTTCCAGCTCACGCTCTAGTAGACTGGCTGTGTCAGTTTGGCAAGTTATGTTTCAGCTTTGGTTTCCTTCTGCTATAAAGAAATATCTGAGGTCGAATTTATAAAGAAGAGCCACCTGTTCAGCTCACGGTTGTGCCAGGTAGTACCAGACGCACTGCACCAGCATCTGCTTCTGGGGAGGCCTCCAGGAAGCTTCCAGTCCAGGCAGTCGGAAAAGAGGGAGCAGGAGGGGCCAGGCTCCTTTCAACAACCAGCTCCTGCATGTACTGATCCAGTGAGAAGTCACCCTTCCACTCTGTGCTGGGGGTCGGGCACCTAGCTGCTCCTGGGGGATGCACCTCATGACCCAAACGCCTCTCGCCAGGCCCCACGGTCAGTGCCAGGGCTCAAATTTCAACGTGCAATTTGGAAGGGCCACATCGCAGGTCTCTCTGGAAGACCCCCACCCTCCCGCCCTTCCTCAGGGGCCGTCTGCACTCGGGGAGCAGATGTGCACAGTGCTGGGTGCTGGGTGCGAGGAGCCCCCACGGTTGTGTGGCCGCCATGCTGCCGCTGCCGCGGTGCCTGTGGGTGGGTTTTATTGCCTCCGAGTCCGGGCAGCCTTTCTCTTCTTTCACCAAATGTATTTTTTAAAAATAACACCTAAATATGCTATCCTTACCTGACTGCTCTGCCACTGATCTCATATCACCTGCAATCTGCTTTCTGTCCCATAAACTCATCTGAGCTCCAACAGTTGCCACATCCCACAAAGGTTTGTGCGTCTCCATCTCTGGGGAGCAATCCACAGGCTGAGCGTTGATGCAGCACCAACTGTTTACCAGGAACTTTTCTAACGCAATGACCAAGTAGCGTTTCTCTGACATCTATTACATCCACGCTCTGTTCCGAGTGCCGTCTCAAAATTACATAGGGTAAGTGCAACTATGGCCTCCGTTTTACAGATGGGAATGCTGATCCCAGGAGCTTTAGGCAAATTGCCCAAAGTCAGACACCTGGACAGTGGCAGACCTCAGGTTTTAACCTGTCTTAGGGCTCCCGAGGTATTACTGTCACAACCCCACTAGGATGACTTTCAGTTGGGTTCATCCCCTTCTTTGAATTGTCTCTACTTGCACACATTCTACAGATCTCTTTTCTTCTTCTCTCTCTCCCTCTGTTGGTTCCTTCTTCTAACTCCTTTCCACAGATCATGGGGCTCGCCACCGATCTATGACTCTCAATATCTTTCTACCTTCTCCACCTCCCTTTAAAATGTTCTGAACATAAACTCTTTCCTTTATCAATCAAAAGAGGTCATTGCAGGACTAGGCATCTTCTTATCCGGTGTGGAAACAAACATTTGTAACAATTACTGGTAAACTAGAGGAACAGGTCAGACGAGGAGGTCCCCCAGACCACCCCCAGATTCCATCCCATATTTACTAAGCCAAGATATTCATGACACGAGGGCCAGTTCTGTATTTTCTTTGCAGCTACCCAGGAGTTCTGGAATTAGGGGCCACTGGACATATATACGGTCTTTGAGAATGACATAAAAGTACAGTATTTTGCTAATACAGATCATCATCTTTGATATACCTTTTTTTTTTTTAAATTAAGACAGAGTCTCACTTTGTCACCCTTGGTAGAGTGTTCTGGTGTCACAGCTCACAGCAACCTCAAACTCCTGGGTTCAAGTGATTCTCTTGCCTCAGCCTCCCAAGTAGCTGGGACTACAGGAGCCCACCACAATGCCCGGTTCTTTTTTTGTTACAGTGGTCGTTGTTTCAGCAGGTCCAGGCTGGGTTTGAACCTACCAGTCCCGGAGCATGTGGCCAGCGCCCTAACCACTCAGCCACAGGTGCTAAGTCCTTCAATATGGTTTTTCTCAAAACTGAACTTCCATGGATAAGAGGACCAGACTTATTTTTTCTTCTTAAGTGAATTTGTAGTTTTCTTTTTAATTTAAGAAAAGACCCACCACTTAATTCTTTCTTGAGAAACTATTGGATGCTTTGCTAACGCTTAGGGTCTTGGGTCAATTCGCTGAAGTTGAAGACCCATCATTCCACCCACATCTTGGCTAAGGTTTCCACCAATTTGGCATTTGGGTCCCAGAATTGGGTATCATCTGTTATCCTCAAGGGTTGCTGGGAGGCAGTTTGACATGGTGGCATTGCTGGATAAGAAATACTTGCTATATTTGACAGTACGTCCAAGGGACACTCAAGACTTTACTGTAGAGCCCGTTAGAGCTTATTGGGAATACGCAATCTCTTTTTTGACAGCAGTGATTGTTTGTTTCTTAACTTCATTCGTATCTGTCCCTGGATTCAGGCCATAGTCTAGCACATTGCACGTTCCTGGAAGGCATCAGTGCACCATCCAGTCTGCCTTCTCCTGGCAATCTGGGTGCAGCTCTCTGCTTTGCTCCTTTCCTTTCCAGCATCAAATTGCTGACCTGCACAATGAGGAAGTCACACTCATGGTTCACTTTTTGTTCAAGAAATTGTAAATTGTCCTCTTCATATTCTTCTAAAATCTCGTTCTTCTTGATGTTTTGCTTGGCCAGATAGGTGACATCATCTGTATCTTCAGCCAGTTTCTGAAATTGGTCAAGGCTGTTGTGAGGCTTGAGAATGAGAGACGTGGGCTCGTGCTTGGGGCAGGATGTAGACATACATGACAATGAAGTTCCAAGTTCTATGCCTCCATGTTGGAGATCCAGAGCCACGGATGACTCACTGCAGGGTGTCACTTCCAGTCATGGTGTGAGGGATGCCAGTAACTAGGATCCCATGGTCCTGGGGTCCCATGGTCAAGGGGTCTATATTTGGACCCTTTTCTTTGGGTTTTGCTTATTCTTCACGAGCACTTTAATCTTCTCCAGAAATACCATCCTTAACCTGTACCCTTGCTTTGGTGTTGGATCGTCATCCTAGACCCGGGATGGATTCACGACCTGAGCACCGATGGAAGGGGACAGTAAGTGCTCCCAGGTTCTTCTTCTTCTTCTTTTTTTTTACATAACACATTTATTTATTTATTTATTTTATTAAATCAAAACTGCATACATTAATGCATTTATATGGTACAATGGGCTGATTTTATATATAATTTGGAATGCTTACCTCAAACTGGTTAACGTATCCTTCACCTCACTTACTTAGTTATTGTGTTATGACATTTAGACCGTCTTAATAGATTTGACGTGTACCCTTGCAATGTACACCATAGGCGAGCTCCCACCAATTGCTCTCCCTCCACCCACCCTCTCCCCTTCCCTCCCCCTCCTCTTCTCTCCTTCATCCTGGACTATAGTTGTGTTTTATCTTTCATATGAAAGTGTGGGTTTCATAATAGTACTGAGTACATTGGATACCTTTGCTTCCATTCTTGAGCTATTTTACTAAGAAAAATATGTTCCAGGTCCATGTATGTAAACATAAAAGAGGTGAAGGTCAGCTGCCTCACCTGGCCAGGAGCTGAGGGGTGGGCAGGGCAGGGCACAGGCTACCGCCTACCAGACATTTTTTTTAAATGACAATTTTTTTTTTATCAATTTTATCTACAGTCATTATTTTTAAGCTGGTGAAAAGTATGAAATAGACTGACATTGATGAGTGGTGATTTTCAGAGTCTTTGTTAGTTCTGAAAGAGTGTGTACTGCAAATTCCAGACAGAAAACATTTGGAAACACTGAGTAAGACATTTAATTTGAGCTGAGCAAGCCACATGTTACTCATGAAACAACTATTTTGAGAACTGGGGCTGAGAATTAAACCTGACAAATCTTATTCTGGGCTACTATCTACCCTGATAAACACAATAAAATTACAAACACAGGGAAAATGGCTTTTAAGGATACTAAAAAAAAAAAAAAAAGAAAGAAAAAAAAGAACAGATGCAATCTGGTAGTAACTACTTTTTACAAAAATCTTAATTCATAAATATTTCAGTGGGATTGAGGGGTGCCATGTCAGTTTAAAATTTCATAAATTGATTGCTGGGCACAGTGTCTCACGCCTATAATCCTAACACTCTGAGAGGCTGAGGCTAGTGAATTGCTTGAGCTCATGAGTTCAATGCGAGCCTGAGCAAAAGCAAGATCCTGTCTTTACTAAAAATAGAAATACTGAGGCAAGAAGATCACTTGAGTCTAACACCTGGAGTTTGCTGTGAGCTATGACACCACGGCGTTCTACCTAGGGCAATAGCTTGAGACTGTCTCCAAAAACAAGAAGAAAAAAAAAAAAAAGAGTTTCATAACTTGCATTCAGAACGCCAAGTGGGCCCCAATGTTTCCAGAAATGCTTCTTGTTTGGGGCTACATTTGGGGAGTATTTCTAGTTGGGAGGGACAGATGGGTTTGAACAGAGAAAGATACCCAGGTCTCAAAACAAGAGATGACTCAGGATGAGGCCCTCACAGTTGGAGAAGTGCCACCACGTGTGCTGAATGGAGCAGGGGACCCATCTCACCCACCTGCGAGGGTGGCCCTCAAAGGCACTCAGCACAGTGTTCCCTCTGGAGGACCTCACAGGGCAATCTGGAAATGCTCATCAGGCCACCCCTTGGAAATAAAGACCTACTATGAACTTGTGTTGAAATGACCAGTGCTCAGAAAATGCACAAGTGGGGAATGAATGGGTGAATTTGAGAAGAAAAAAGGAGGATGAGGAGATAAAGAGACAGCTACAGCAATGATCTGCCTTCCTCTATCAATCATCTGAGCATGCAATCACCATATGTATCTATCTACCCACCTGGTATTATCCAAGGGGAGAGAAGCCATGTCAAGAGCTGTGTTTTGGGTATTATTAGAAGATACCACAGCACCGGGTTTGTGACCATGTTCTCCCTATCCTTCTCCTGGTGGTCAGCTCTCTGTCTGTGGCAGCTGACCGTATGGGACCACCTACTATGTCCCAAGAGGTTCCTTCTGCTGGCCCTGCAGGATTAAGCATGCTGTGCTCAGTTATTATGATTCTTAGGTATCTTGGAAGAAAACTTCTCTCCAGAGGACACAACTTTTGGTCTTCATGGTAAACACAAACGTCCTAATTTGTCAGATCTTTCACCAAAAATATTTCAGTTTCCATGGTGATAAAGTGCAGGTCTGGAATTCTCAGGCCGATGTTGGATTGGAGGACCCAGCCTGTGCTTGTCTTTCTCGTTTTGCATTAAATTCTGAGAAGAGAAGCTTGTGATTCTCTACGGTTGAAAGTGTCTTTTTTTTGTTGTTTTTTTAAATTGTTGGGGATTCTTGGAGGGTACAAGAAACCAGGTTATACTGATTGCATTTGTTAGGTAAAGTCCCTCTTATAATTGTGTCTTGCCCCCAAAGGTGTGTCACACACCGAGACCCCACCCCCTCCCTCCTTTCCTCTCTATGCTCTTCCTTTCCCTCACCCCTCCCTCCTTCTCTCTCTCTCTCTCTGCTCTCCCCTTTCCCCTACCCCCCACCATATACCAGGTCATTAATTGTCCTCATATAAGAACTGATTACATAGGATTCATGCTTCTCCATTCTTGTGATGCTTTACTCAGAATAATGTTTTCCACTTCCATCCAGGTTAATAATATAAAGGATGTAAAGTATCCATCTTTTTTAATGGCTGAGTAGTATTCCATGGTATACATACACCACAGCTTGTTAATCCATTCCTGGGTTGGTTGGCATTTAGGCTGTTTCCACATTTTGGCAATTATAAATTGAGCTGCGTTAAACAGTCTAGTGCAAGTGTCCTTATAATAAAAGGATTTTTTTTCCTTCTGGATAGATGCCCAGTAATGGGATTGCAGGATCAAATGGGAGGTCTAGCTTGAGTTCTTTAAGGTTTCTCCTTACTTCCTTCCAAAAAGGTTGTATTAGTTTGCAGTTCTACCAGCAGTGTAAATGTGTGACTTTCTTTCCACATCCACGCCAGCATTGCAGTTTTGAGATTTTGTGATGTGGGCCATTCTCACTGAGGTTAGGAGATATCTCAGGGGGTTTTAATTTGTGTTTCTCTAATAATTAGGGACTATGAGCATTTTTTCATGTTTTGTAACAATTCATATATCTTCTTTAGAGAAGGTTATTTTCATGTCTCTTGCCCATTGATATAAGGGATTGGTGGCTTTTTTTTTTTTAATTAAATCATAGCCATGTACATTAATGTAATCATGGGGATACAATGTGCTGGTTTTATATACAATTTGAAATGTTTTCATCAAACTGGTTAACATAGCCTTCACAGTGTTTTCTTAGTTATTGTGTTAAGACATTTATATTCTACACCTAATAAATTTCACATGTACCCTTGTGAGAAGCACCGTAGGTGTGGTCCCACCAATTACTTTCCCTGTTGGCTTTTTTCATGTGGATTAGGTTGAGTTCTCTATAAATCCTAGTTATCAAGCTTTTGTCTGATTCAAAATATGCAAATATCCTTTCCCAATGTGTAGGTTGTCTATTTGTTTTGGTTATTGTCTTCTTAGCTGTACAGAAGCTTTTCAGTTTAATTAATTCCTATTTGTTTATTATTGTTTTGTTGCAATTGCCACAGAAGTCTTCTTCATAAAGTCTTCCCCAGGCTGATATCATCAAGTGTTTTTCCTATGCTTTCTTTGAGGATTTTTTACTATTTCATGCCTTAAATTTAGGTCTTTTATCCATCTTAAATCAATTTTTATCCATCCTGAATCAAGGTTCAGGTCCATTTTCAGTCTTTTATAGGTGGAGCTCCAGTTCTCCCAGCACCATTTATTGAATAGGGAGTCTTTCCCCCAATGTATGTACTTGTTTGGTTTATCAAAGATTAGGTGGCTGTAAGATATTAGGTTCATTTCCTGATTTTCTATTCTATTCCAAATGTCTATGTCTCTGTTTTTGTGACAGTACTATGGCCTTGTAATACATCCTAAAATCTGGTAGGATGATGCCCCTGGCTTTGTTTTTATTACTAAGCATTGCCTTAGCTATACTCCCAACAAAAAAATCCCCTGGTCCGGATGACTTCACACCAGAAATCTATGAAACCTTCAAAGAAGAGCTTATTCCCATACTTCAGAAATTATTCCAAAAAATTGAGGAGGGGGGAATCTTCCCTGACATGTTCTACGAAACAAACATCACCCTGATACCAAAACCAGGAAAAGACCCAACTAAAAAGAACTTCAGACCAATTTCATTAATGAATATAGATGCAAAAATTCTCAACAAAATCCTAGCCGATAGATTGATAGATTACAGCTTATCATCAAAAAAGTCATACATCATGATCAAGTGGGTTTCATCTAGGGATGCAAGGCTGGTTTCACCTACGCAAGTCCATAAATGTTATTCACCGTATCAACAGAAGCAAAAACAAAGACCATATGATCCTTTCAATAGATGCAGAAAAAGTATTTAATGAAATCCAGCATCTTTTTCTAATTATAATACTGAAGAGTTTAGGCATAGGTGGCACATTTCTTAAACTGATCGAAGCTATCTATGACAAACCCACAGCTAATATTTTACTTAATGGAGTAAAACTGAAAGCTTTCCCACTTCGAAATGGAACCTGACAAGGTTGTCCTCTGTCACCACTACTATTTAACATAGTGCTGGAAGTTCTAGCCAAAACAATCAGGGAAGAGAAGGAAATAAAGGGCTTCTAAATGGGAGCAGAGGAGGTCAAACTCTCCTTCTTTGCTGACGATATGATCTTATACTTAGAGAACCCCAAAGACTCAACCACAAGACTCCTGGAAGTCATCAAAAAATACAGTAATGTATGAGGATATTAAAATCAATGTCCACAAGTCAGTAGCCTTTGTATATGCCAATAAACAGTCAAGATGAGAGGCTAATTAAGGACACAACTCCCTTCACCATAGTTTCAAAGAAAATGAAATACCTAGGAATATACCTAACAAAAGAGGTGAAGGACCTCTATAAAGAAAATTATGAAATCCTAAGAAAGGAAATTGCAGAGGATATTAACAAATGAAAGAACATACCACGCTCACGGCTGGGAATAATCAACATTGTTAAAATGTCCATACTTCCCAAAGCAATCTATCTATTTAATGCCATCCCTATTAAGATACCAACATCGTACCTTTAAGATTTGGAAAAAATGATTCTGTGTTTTATATGGAACCAGAAAAAAACCCGTATATCTATGGCAGTTCTTAGCAGTAAAAACAAAGCTGAGGTCATCGCCATACCAGATTTTAGGCTGTACTACAAAGCCATAGTGGTCAAGACAGCATGGTACTGGCACAAAAATAGAGACATAGACATTTGGAATTGAATAGAAAACCAGCCAATACAAATGAAGCTAACATCTTACAACCACCTAATCTTCGATAAACCAATCAAGAACATACTTTGGGGGAAAGACTCCCTATTCAATAAATGGTGCTGGGAGAACTGGATATCCACATGTAAAAGACTGAAACTGAGACTTCATGAAGAAGATTGCCATGGCAATTGCAAAAACAAAAAAAATAAACAAATGGGACTTAATTAAACTCAAATGCTTCTGTACAGCTAAGGAGACAACAACCAAAGCAAATAGACAACCTATACAATGGGAAAGGATATTTGCATATTTAGAATCAGACAAAAGCTTGATAACTAGGTTCTATAGATAACTCAAATTAATCCACATTAAAAAAACCAACAATCCCATATATCAATGGGCAAGAGACATGAATAGACCCTTCTCTAAAGAAGACAGACAAATGGCTAAGAAACATCTGAAAAAATGCTCATCATCCCTAATTATTAGAGAAATGCAAATCAAAACCACCCTGAGATACCATCTAACCCCAGTAAGAATGGCCCAAATCACAAAATCTCACAACTGCAGATGCTGGCAGGGATATGGAGAGAAGGGAACACTTTTACACTGCTGGTGGGACTGCAAACTGATACAATCTTTTTGGAAGGAAGTATGGTGAAATCTCAAAGAACTCATGCTAGACCTCCCAATTGATTCTGCAATCCCATTACTGGGCATCCACCCAGAAGGAAAGAAAACCTTTTATCATAAGAACACTTGCACTAGACTATTTATTGCAGCTCAATTTACAATTGCTAAAATGTGGAAACAGCCTAAATGCCCACCAACCGAGGAATGGATTAACAAGCTGTGGTGTATGTACACGATGGAATACTATTCAGTCATTTAAAAAAATGGAGACTTTACAGCCTTTGTATTAACCTGGATGGAAGTGGAACACATTATTCTTAGTAAAGCATCTCAAGAATGGAGAAGCATGAATCCCAGGTACTCAATTTTGATATGAGGACAATTATTGACAATTAATGACATGGTGGGGGTAGGGGAAGTGGAGAGCAGAGAGAGAAATAAGCAGGAATGGGTGGGGAAAAGAAGAGCAAAGAGAGGGAAGGAGTGAGGGGGTGGGGTCTTGGTGTGTGCCACACCTTTTGGGGGCAAGACACGATTATAAGAAGGACTTTACCTATCAAATGCAATCAGTGTAACCTGTTTTCTTGTACCCTCAATGAAGCCCCAACTATAAAAAGAACGGCAGCCAAGAAAAAAAAAAAAACTCCTAGAAGATAACATAGGAGAAAATTAAGATGACCTTGAGTTTCACAATGACATTTTAATTATAAAACCAAAGGCACAATTCATGGGGGTGGCACCTGTGGTTCAGTGAGTAGGGTGTGGGCCCCACATACCGAGAGTAAAATTCCATCTCTAAAAAAAAGGCACAATTCATGAAAGAAGTAATTGATAATTGGACTTCATTAAAATTAAAGCTTTCTCTCTGTGAAAGACACTGTCAAGGAAATAAGAAAACAGACCAGAGACTGGGGGGAAATATTTGTAAAAGTTGCGTCTTATAAAGGACTGTTACACATACCAATATATTTACAAATTTATAGAGAACTCTTAAAACACTTTAAAATTCAATAATAAAGAAAAAACTCATTTTAAAAATGGGTAAAAGACCCTATTCAGATATACAGATGTCAGATAAGCATGTGAAAAGATGCTCAACATTATATACCATCAGCGAATTATAAAGTAATATGACAGCGAGTTGCCTACACACCTATTAGAATGACCAAAATCCAAAACATTGGCAACACTGACTGCCAGCAAAAACGTGGGGCAAAAGGCATTCTCAATCACTGCTGGTGGGAATGCAAAGCGGCATGGCCACTCGAGGAGACAGTTCAGGGGTTTCTCACAAAACTAAACGTGCTCTTAGCCTGTAATCCAACAATCATGCCCCTCAGCACTGGCACAAGCAAGCTGAAATTTTATGTCCACACAAAAACCCGAGCATGAACTTTATAGCAGCTTTATTCATAATTGCCGAAATTTAGAAAAAACCAAGATGTCTTTTGGTAGGCAAATGAATAAATAAACTATGGTATATCCATATTTCATGCTGAATGTTATTCAGCACAAAAAGGAAATAAGCTATCAAACCATGAAAAGACACAAAGAAAACTTAAGGACATATTACTAAAGGAAAAAAGCCAGCTTGGGAGGTTATTATATTATTCCACCTCTATATTTGGGAAAAAGCTAAACTATGGAGACAATAAAAAGGTCCGTAGTTACCAGGGAAGGAGGAAAGGAGAAATAAGCAGAGCGCAGATGATTCTGGGGCAATGAAACTATCCAGAATGATACTGGAATGGTGGATACAGGTCATCACACGCTTGCCAATGCCCACAGAGTGTACAAGACCAAGAGCAAATTCTAACATGAAATACCGAGCTTAGGCGATGCGATCATTTCTAAGTAATATACCACTTTGGGGCAGGCTGCTGTCAGTGGGGGCAGTGGTTATATGGGAATGATAGAATTGAAAAATGCAATAGCCGAAATAAAAACCTGGCAGCTGGGCTCAACAGGACGTGATAGAGAACAGATATACTGAAGCAAAACTAACGCTATCCGGTGGTGGCAGTCGTGAATGTAGAGGAAATCCTGAGATACTGTGTGTTTTTAAAAGTGGGAGGGGTATGGCTGGAAGCAGTGGCTCGTCCCTCTAATCCTAACACCAAGGGGGCTAAGGTGGGTGGATTACCTGAGCTCAGGAGTTCAAGAGCACCGTGAGCAAAAACGAGACCCCGTCTCTACTAAAAATAGAAAAAACTAGCCAGGCATTGTGGCAGACACCTGCAGTCTCAGCTACTTCAGAGGCTGAGGCAAGATCTCTTGAGCCCAGGAATTTGAGGTTGCTGTGAGCTATGACACCATAGTACTCTACCCAGGGTGACAGAGCAAGGCTCTGTCACAAAAAAAAAAAAAAGTTGATAGGGTAAAAGACCTAACTGGAGGTAGAGTTTCTACACTTCCCTGGAGTCAGAAGGCCCCTGATACCGGTTGAATGCAACACTTTGTATGTGTGTCTCCTAACCCTAGAGCAACCACTAAGAAAACTGTACAAAGGAACGCACATGAAAAACAACACGAGTCCTCAAAAATTGTTCAAACAACCCACAGAAAAAGAGTAATGAGAAACAGAGAAAGAAACCAGAAAACAAACACAGGCAGTCCTCAAGTTGCAAATATCCGGCTTACTTACAGCTCTCATTTACAAATGGAGGCTACTACAGGTAATAGGTAAATGCACCTGTTTCAACTCATACACAAATGCAACTTAAGAACAAACCTACAGAACCTATCTCGCTCATAACCTAGGGACTGCCTACAATAAAATGGCAGACTTAAGCCCTAACATGATAAAAGACAAGCTACAAGCAAACATTTGCAAAATACATAGGGCAAAAGACATGAGGAAAGATTTCACCAAAGAGGATATGCAGTTAGCAAACAAACATGAAAGATATTCAAACCATTAGCACTAGGGAACTGAAAATTAAAACCACAATGACCCAGCACTGCGCACATATCAGAATTAAAATGAAAAATATTGAGAACACCAAATGCTGGCAAGGATGTAAAGAAACTGGATCATTCTTAGATTGCTAGTAGAAATACAAAATAGTACAACCACTCTGGAAAACAAGTCAGCAGTTTTTTAATAAAGCTAGACATGCAAAAACCATAGAATCCAACTATTGCATTCTTCAGGATTTGTCCATGTCAGAGAAATGAAAAATACGTTCATACAAAAGCCAAGAGTAGGCTTGGTGCCTGTGGCTCAAATGGCTAAGGCACCAGTCACATACACCTGAGCTGGTGGTTTCGAATCCAGCGCTGGCCCGCCAAACAATGATGGCTGCAATGATGGCTGCAACCAAAAAATAGCCGGGCATTGTGGCAGGCGCCTGTGGTCCCAGCTACTTGGGAGGCTGAGGCAAGAGAATCGCTTAAGCCCAGGAGTTGGAGGTTGCTGTGAGCTGTGATGCCACAGCACTCTATCCAGGGCAACAGCTTGAGGCTCTGTCTAAAAAAAAAAAAAAAAAAAAAAGCCAAGAGCAGTAACATTTTTTTTTTGTAGTGATAAAAATGTTCTCAATATCATGATCTACACACACACACACACACACACACCCTCCCAGACTTCTCAATGTCAATATCCTGGTTGTTATATTTGCAAAAAGTCACAAATGTGGAAACTGGTATTCACAGTGCGTACACAGGATCAGTCTGTATTATTTCTCACACCTGCATTTTCCAAGTCTTTCCCATCTCAGTAAATGTCACAAGGGTACCACTATCTAATCCATTTGGCAAGCCCCAAACCTAAACATGACTTTGATTCCTCTCCAAGTCTAATTCCTTGGCGTGCTACTTATTTCCACAGCCCTGACAAGCATATACCAAATCTCTTGACTTTCCCTGATCCCCTGTCAACCCATTAGTCTGAGCCACCATCAGCTTCCTCCAGGGGTAGGGTAAGAGCCTCCATCCTGAGCTCCTTGCTTCTACCCTTGGCACCTCATAACCTGGATCAAGTTGCTGCCCTGATGAAAACTTTTCAGTGGCTTATTATTATACTTTAAATAAGACCTAAACTCCTTAGAGTGGTCCCCAAGACCCCCCAGCCCTTACTCACCTCTCCAGCCTCACCGCTTCCATCATCCAGTTGGGCTGGCTTTGAACACACCAATTATTCCTATTTCAACCTGACACGACCCCTCTGATCAAATCATTCTTCCTCTTTTCACATGGCAGGCTCCTTCTGGTCCTTCAAGTATAAGCTTAAATATTGCTCTTAGAAGACATCTTCTCCAAAGTATATCACCTGCTTTTTTCTGTCATTGGAGCCTATTAGAAGAATAGAATAGAATTCTTCTACTTTATTGCATTTATCAAAATTATATATACATTTATTCGTTAGGAACTGGGATTTGCTTACCACTAAATTCCCAGTGCCTGGCCCTGTATGACAGTACGTTCAATAAATGCCTATTGAATAAATGATTGAATGAGTGAATGAATATGAAAGAAATAAAAATGGTTAGTTTCAGTTCTGAATAGAGGAAAGCTAGGAAAAGGTAAAAGGAGAAAGGAACAGAGAAGGAAACTAGGAGTGCAAAATACATTTTTAAAAACATACCAAAAAGACTATTTTTTTAAGTTGGTTTATAGCTTAGGACTTAAGAAATTATTATGAAGAGTGCAATTCAGTTCATCAGGAAATTAACCCAGCTAGTTCAATTTTGCTATTTGTGGTTCATTTTGTTTCAAGAGTTTAATTCATAGGAATCTGTATTATCATCTAAGTGAACACATGCATACACATACATGCAAATCCAGCTTCCTCTGGATTGCAGCAAAATGATAAAACCACTCCCATTTCTCGAGGATAATTTGTCTTAATAAAATGCCCATAAAACTGGTGGTTTCTGAATGTACACAGGCTTTTTTCCTTTTCATCAAAAGATCAGGGTTAGAGCTATTTGAATTAAAGTCTTCCCCATTAGAAGAACTGAATTTTTGGAAGCAGGCTAATTGGTAGATTCTGTAATCACAGACCTCTAAATGCAAGGCAATTTTATTATTTCAAATGGAATTAGCATACCCTTGAGAAATTAGTTACCTTTTTAATATCATCAGAGAGAGGCAACACATTGTTTTGTTTATAAATCGATATCTTAATTCATTTGACAGAACTCTGAGCAGACTTACTGATTAATCAGTAGGCTGGGACCTTAATGTCGGAACTGTGGAGGAGATGTGCCAAGGCATATAGCAGGGTTACTGAGCAAGAATGTAACGATCCGATCATACTGTTTTTGAAGGACAGAGTTCTTCTGCTTAATTAGGGAATTATAATTTAGAATTTTAGAAATTAGAAGCCCAGGGAATTTCTGGGAATTTGTGATCACCCAGGAAAACTAAGAACTTCGGTTTTTGTTTACCCGCATTGGCTCCAGCCGCTCACCCACGTAGCACGCCAATCCCTCCAGAACTCCACTTTGCTGATACTGCTGTTGTTGGCATCGCCCCCCTGGTCCTTCTCCACCCCTTCCTCCTCCTCCTCCACCACCAGCTCCACCATTTGCACCGTCACCTCATCAGCTGAAATTACTTTGGACACCTTGAAAGAGAATGTCTGGGAGGCTTGGCGCTCATAGCTCAGGGGTTAGAGTGCCAGCCACATACACCAGGGCTGGTGGGTTTGAATCCTGCTAAAACAAAAAACAAAGGCAAAAAAAAAAGAGAATGTCTGGGTGATCCGGTATCTTTTGGTGCTGGGAGCAGAGCAGGAATGAAAGTGGTTCTGGGATGTGGTAGATCTGTAAGGGACTAATTCACCTAACCCCAAGTGATCGGATAAAATCATCATAAATACAGTCAAAATGAAGACTGTATTCCTCCTTTCACCTAAAGAATAAACTGTATCTTAAATCAAAGTACTGTATTCACCTTACTATCATCTACCCAGTTTTCCTAATGAACATGTAAAAATTATTGTCAAATAAATCAAAATGCACAAAATCAATATTGACTGAGCACTACAGAGTATATAAAGATGCTCCTTACCTTTGATAAGTTTAAAATGTAAGTGCAGGAACAAAATTAAATCTGTATTGGGTAAATAGCAGTTCAGGGGAGCCTGCAAAGCAGTCCAAAGAGTCACTGAACCAGAACAAGGTAAGGTACTCAAAAAGATCACATATTACATTACTGATTTGAAAGGCTCTACATCACATCCATTACGATGGGATGACTTTGGAAGATTTTTATAGAGGAGAAATAAATTGAATTGGCTTGTAAAGAATACTGGAATTCAGAGAGGTGATGGTAACAAGGACACAAAGCGTAGCAGTACAAGCACCTTTGGAAAACAAAATGAGACAGGTGGATGTGCCTCAATATACTCTGTCTCCAAAAATTGATAGTTAATTCTTAGGAGGACATATTCCATTTTCCAGGTTGGTCCACTTCTTTGAAGCCATGGATCTGGTGATCTCTCTTGCTAGTTTAATATTACAGGTAAATTTATCTATAATTTCCAGTTTTAGAATTTAAGTTTCAGAGATACTGTGAGTCTGCTGTAGAATCAGAGAATAAAGTTGATGGTGTAGCCATATATTAGATAAGACAATTTCACTACAAGTATAGAAAACTTGACAAAGTATCTTAAACAATAAGGAGGCTTAGAGCAAGGGGCATGGCCTCTGCTGACCTTTGCTGCAACATGGAACAGAAGCAGAGTAGATCAGTTGTGATGTTCTGGGCCATTCAGCCACCTTGACCTACAGTTCTCTTGATGTTTCCCCAGTGAGTTAGAAATTAAATCTGACAAGATAAAACCATAGAAAAGAAAAGTTGCCCTCTCTCTCTCTTCCCTATGACTGAAAGATTAAAACAGATCCACATCATCTCTGAATCTCAAATTCTAACTGCTCCAAAGGGGGGAAAGTCTCCAAGAGAGGAGGAAAGCGTAAACGACCTCAAAGACTGTCATTAAATTCACTGCCTGTAGAAAGGTCTTTTTGAGCACTGTGTAAACAGCCATGACGCCGCCCGCGGTAGGAGTAGGAACTCTCTGCCCCAGTACTTCCCGGACAGATTCCAACTGGTAACATCAGCCTCAGAGAGAAAGGAAAGAAAGGAAAAACAAAGAGCAATACCAACAACCTGGCAGGTGCCTCTGCGATCAGTCTGCTGAAGCCGAGAGAAAAAAAAGCCATTGCTACCCTTTCAAAATTCTGAGCTGCTTTTCCTCAGCATTTTTACTGCTATCTCTATTTCTTTCTTTTTTTCCCTCAGGAAAATAAATACATTTTGCAGTTCTATCTATCCTAAACGTTGGGAACTTTTCCCACCTGCCATGAACACATGGTAAACGTCTACCCTTTCACTGATTCTATCTGGGTAGATACGTTGCATTCTCTATGTTGCTGGTGGGGTGTGGGGGGGCCAGGAAGGAAAGTTTAGAAGCCCCTTTTGGGATTTGGGGGAGCCACAGAATTCTCTTGATGCAGATCAAACAATGATCTCCAGTCGAAGGTAGAGAAGTAAATTCAACTATGCCTTACATGTAAGGGACTGATAGATGGACTCAGATTCCAATTTCTGTTGCTCTATGAATGGCTGACAGATTTCAGCTTCTCTGTAGCTGATGGAAATGGGCCCAGTGCGGAGAGACCTCCCTTCCCCTGCCACACTTGACACATCAGCCACATACCTGAAGCCTAGAGTCTTCTAAAGCTCTGGGATTCCAGAGATGCCTCTATCTCCCTACAAGGAGACTGTTCCTTTCTACCTGGTGGAAAGTAGGCTTTCTAAGCAAAAAAATCTCATTCTTAATTGCACATTGTTTTAAGTTCTCTCCTGTTAGTCTCACAAATAAAACTCCTAATACTACCCATGCTTCACTATTTACATCCATTATATGGAGATTTGGGGGATTTGCCTATTTGTCAGAAAAGGCCTGTCTCCTCATCTATACAACTGAATGCCCAGCACACTATAGAAGTGTTGTGCCTAAGTCGCAGGGTCCCCCCTATAAATCATCCATTGACCAAGTCCGATGCAAAAGCAAGAGGTAGGTTATTAGCTAGCTAGGCTTTCTGTCCCTGACACAGAAGGAGGGCAGAGAAGCCTCACCTGCAGAGGGGAGAGCAGTTTTAAGGGTACAGAAAGGAACAAAGGGAGGAGGTGTTGGGCGAACTGCTGGGGAGAGCTGATAGGGGTGTAAGAGACTGGGCAATGTCTGTTCTGGGGTAATTAGCCTGGGGAAGTATTTACTACCAGGATGGCTAAGGTTAGGCACCTGTTATCACTTAGGGTGGAAATACTGGATGGGGATAGGGGGGGCAGCAGGTTGCCTATCACCTTTGGTATGCAACTACGAATTGACCCTTTGGTATGCAGCCATAAATTAACCTTTGATGTGCAGCTGCAAATTGAAGGCTGTGGGACAAGGTAGAATTAGCGAAAGGCTAAATGAGTTAGTTTTAACAAAATGGAGTCAGCTTGGCTCTTTCAGAAGCACACCCACTTTCTTTGTGCTCATTGTCAATTCTGTTTATTTATTTACTTATTTTTGAGATATAGTCTCACTATGTCACCCTCAGTAGAGTGCCATGGCATCACAGTTCACAGAAACCTCAAACTCTTGGGCTTAAGTGATTCTCTTGCCTCAGCCTCCCAAGTAGCTGGGACTATAGGCGCCCTCAATGCCTGGCTATTGTTTGGCAGGCCCGGGCTGGGTTTGAATCCACCAGTTCTGGCACATGTGGTTGGCACCCTAGCTGCTGAGCTACCAGTGCCGAGCCAAAGTCTGCTCTTTAATAAATGTCTGCTAGCTGGTGTTAGAAACGTAAAATCTTGGCTTGGCGCCTGTGGCTCAAATGGCTAAGGTGGCGCCTGTGGCTCATATACACCTGAGCTGGCAGGTTTGAATCCAGCCCAGGCACCAAACAACGATGGCTGCAACCAAAAAAAAAAAAAAAAGCTGGGTATTTGTGGCAGGAGCCTGTAGTCCCAGCTACTTGGGAAGCTGAGGCAGGAGAATTGCTTGAGCCCAGGAGTTGAAGGTTGCTGTGAGCTTTGATGCCACTGCACCCTATCCAGGGCCACAGCTTGAGGCTGTCTCAAAAAAAAAAAAAAAAGAAAAGAAATGTAAAATCTTGTTTCCCATCGTCTGATTGAAAAAGGCATTCTATGGCCCACCTTACCTCTTTAACTTCCCCATTATTTTGTATTACAAGAAAATCATATTGATAACTGAATTGAGCACAAACAAAACCACAACAAACTGGTCTTTGATTTTTCTGTGCACTATAAAAAGTGCAATGACAAAACCTAACCAGTAGGTGGTACTCTTGAACTAATGAATTAAAATGTCCATTTGGTCTCTCCCTGCAGAGCCAAAACAAGGCAAAAAATGCAGACTGGCTCTTGGTGAGTGATTGAAATAGTATAAAATTCAAATGCGTCGATAAAAATACTAAATTGTCCCTACAAAGCCCCAAACAAAGAGTCTGGGGCTTGCTAAGTCCCACATCTTCTCCAAGGCGTAGCACTCCAGCCTTTCCCTCCGTCCTGGTTCCTGTCTTACGAATTCCACACTTTCTCCCCATCAAAAACACCCCACTCTTCATCAGCTGTACAGAAAGCCTTTGAGGAAATTTGAAGTGATCTGCATTCTGTAATTTTAAGACTGGTTTAACAGGTAACTGACTCATGAGCTACCCAGAGTATTTGTGAACTTCCAAATACTTGATTACTCCAATTATTTTCTTAAAAGTTTCCGGAATGGCTAGACCTTTGTATCCTTACTAAGTGAAAAGTAAGCATTACTGCAACATATCGAGACATCTAGCCCGGTGCCCTTAAACATCAAATGACCTAACTCTGTCTTTGCCAAACCACTAGGCAATCTGATTACAAGGAGGCTTCCCCTATAGCATTCCTAGAAGCAAAGGATGAGGACAGCAAATGTGTATTATTCTTACAGCATGCTGAGGACTGTGAAAGGCCTTTCATTTAATCCTCCAATTACTTTAGCTAAGCTTCTGTTTCCTCTTCTATAAAATGGTAATAAAAGAGGCTTATAGGAGATTGATTTGCATAAGTCTACAGTTACAAGTTGTTGAACCCAGACTAATTCCAGAAGTCAGCTCCCACCTCCTTAGCAAGGCCTTCCCTGACCCAATCTGAAATACCCCGTCTGCACTCTCTTCTTCCCAGCTTTGTCCTCCTGCCACTTACCACCTTGTGCATTGCTGTATCCCAGCACCAAGAACAGTGCCTGCCGCATAGTAGGTCCTCAATTAACGTGTTGAATATTTACTTCTTTCTGTTAATTTGGAAGAGAGTCTGATGTGCCCTGGAAAGAAGCGTCCCGTGCAAACTACTGAGAACATGGGTCTGTGTCCAAGCACCATCAAAGGACACAGGGGTGATTTTACCGTGTATGTCTGGGGAGAGAACATTACTTCTCTCTGGACACCTCGTTGTTGACTCTCCACCTTTTCTGTCGGATATTTCTATAGCTAACTGCCATCTGTGTGTGCCGACCATTGTTAATGGTCTATGTGTGCTGTGTCTAATCCTGGCAAGATCTCTACATGTTACCAACTGTTCAAATGAGGCTCAGCATATCTAAGTGATTTGTTCAACACCACTTTGGACTCTGTAAATGGCAGAGCTCTGGACGTTATTGAACTTGTGTGTGGCTGACTGCTGAGGTCCAGATGTAATGATGAAGTCGTATGTAGTCCATAGGACTGGAGACCAGATGTAACCCAGACACTTTAACAGAAGCCAACACGAAGGGTAACCAGGCCCCAGGACCAGATGGGGTTGTACCTCTCAGAGGATACCCGCATGGAACGCAGAGACGACTCAGCTCCATAGGCCCCTCAGATACCAGAGCTCTGACCGGATGGGGCAGCACTCAGATGCTCCCATTCATTTATTCATTCATTCCTGTGTTTATATACTCAACAAATATTTACTGAGTTTCTGCTCTGTGCCAGACCTTTTTCATCAGTGGTAGGGATACAGCAGTGAACAAAACAGACAAAAATCCCTGCTGCCATGGAGTTTGTTTCAAGGCAGAGGAAAATCATACATAAAGATAGTAAGTAAAATTTTTAGTATCTTGAAAGGTGGGATATTCTGTGGGGAGAACTAGAATCGTTGAGAGAGGGCACTCTGATTTTAGGTAAGTTATGTTCATGTGAACAAACTGGAGGAGGTGAAGGAGTTTGCTCATGGTTGGGGAGGGAAAAGCATTGCAGGTAAAAAGAACAATGAGTTTGGCAGAACACGCCGGCTCTTGCCTGTGACCTTAGCAGTCTGGGAGGCTAAGGTGGGTTTGCTTGAGCTCAGGATCGCTCAAGACAAGCGTGAACAAGAGTGAGACCCAGTCTCTATTGAAAAAGAACAAACAAACAACTAGCAAGGTATTGTGCTGCATGCCTATAGTCCTAGCTACTCAGGAGGCAGAGAACAGATGGTTGCTCAAGCCCAAAAGTTTGAGGTTGCTGTGAGCTATAATGCCACAGTACTCCACCCAGGGTTAAGGAGTGAAACTTTGTCTCAAAGAACAAACGAGAAGAATGAAGTCATACCCCTAAGACAGAGCATGCCTGGTGTCTAGCATGGCTGGAGCAGAGAGAAAAACAGGGAGGTGGAGACTGAGGGCAGATGCCACCAGGGCCTTCTAGGCATCTGTAAGAGCTGCAGGTTTTATACACAGAAGAAGAGGGATGTGGGAGAAATTGGTGTTTAATACAGAGGTTTCTGATCTATGAAAGATGTATCTAACATTTCTGAACCGTTGAATTTGTAGCTTATGAAATTCTATCTACTACATACATAAAGGTAATATTCTGTTATTTTTAAAAAATAGAATATTTCTCCCTACAAAACCCATGTATATCTTTGTTAGTGAGTCACAGTGTTCACTAAATTGCTTTTTGTTGTAAGACTTTGGGGGTTTTTAAGTTTGGGGTTTTGATGGGTTTTTGTTGTTGTTTTGGCAACTTGATAAATTCAGCATAACCCTGGAAGCCTAGTACAAAAGTGATAAAACCACTGACTTAAGTTTCTTTTCTCTGATCTGTTTTTGCAAAGATTAATAGTTTGGAATGGATACCAACTGTTCACTGAACAAGTATTAATTGATAAGTGGAGATCTCCCAATCTGAGGGGGGAAATGCATATGCACATTTATTTTGAAACAAGCAAACACATATTCATTGTGGTGAAAAACATACTGCTATGTGGCTGAGATACTAAAACTGCAGGGTCTGACCATCTACTAAGAGTAGATATAAAGGCTGGGCACAGTGGCTCATGTTCGTAATCCCAGCACTCGGGAGGTCGAGGCAGGTGGATTGCCTGAGCTCACAGGTTCGAGACCAGCCTGAATAGGAGCGTGACCTCATCTCTAAAGATAGCCAGGTGTTGTGGTGGGCACCTCCTAGCTGCTTGGGAGGCTGAGGCAAGAAGATCGCTTGAACCCAAGAGTTTGAGGTTGCTGTGAGCTAAGATGCTACAGCATTCTACTGAGGGTGACCAAGTGAAATAATGTCTCAGAAAAAAAAAAAGAGGTGATACTGAATGAATAGGATATGGCTGTAGAATCAGAGAAACTTTGCCAGAAGATGAGTGATGCAAGAAAAACCAGTAGGCCAGGATAATGGTAAACAATGTTGGTTCACTGTATCAATACTGAGTAAAGAAATAGTAAATTTTAGTGTATGTAACAAGACATAAGAAGCTGGGAAGGAGACATTCAGAGGATATGGAAGTTGCTGAGGTCTTCCCATCCAAGAGAATAGACAGGCCCATTTCTAATATACTTTGGGACCCAAGACAAAGGAACAAATGGAAATCCAAATATAATATACATAAATATGTAAATGTTATAAATCAGACCAGTGCCATTAAATAAGTTCTTTCCTCCTACCTAGACAACTATAACCACCTGGAAGGCCAGATTTGAATTTCAGATCTCGGTTTCCTAAGAGTCCTGTGCTGTGGGTGCAGAGAGAATCAACTAAGGACACAGCCCGCTCCTTCCGCCTTAGCTGTTCCCACCGCTGAAGGTCTCCCGTGCACACATATGAGCACTCAGCCTGGGCATCAAGCCTGTAAACAGCCGTGCTCTGACCTCCCTTTAGACCAAGAAAGGAACTCACCAGAAGGTGAAAGGCCAAAAGCCCCTGCAGACCCAAGGGGCTCAGGAACATTTGGACTGGGTGTTATGGGGTCCTATGTGCCAGGGGCATGGTCTAGAAAAGGGGGTAGATGGGAACTTCCAGTGAGTGCGGCCCCTGGGCCCCAGGGAGTCCTCCCCAAGAAAAGGTGCGTGTGTGGCGCCCTCTCATGAAGGCTCGGCTGCTGGGGGTCTAGCAGAAGGTGGGTAGTCAGAACCCTGTCAGCTCTGTCCCCTGGTGTCACAGCGCTCTCCCATCCTCAAGGATGGAAAAGGTTCAGTCTCCCTGTCCAGCTTTTTCTCTGTTCCTTGGGAGCCAAGAAGATCTAATGCACTCCAGAAAACCCAGAGAGACCTTTCTCTTGAGGTCCAGTAATCTCCTTAGAATCTTCCAGTCACATTCTTTCCCTGGGCTTTCCAGCTCAGCCCCACGTGCAAGCCACGATACTCACCAGGAGATGGCTGGAGGCTAAGCCTGGGGATGGAGGGAAGCAAACACATTGTTCCCTGCCCCAGAAAGCCCTGCCTACTTTATTTTTTAAGAACAATATATTCTGATTTGATTAGAAAGGTACAGAGATGATAACATTTAAACAGCTGGTCCTTCCACCTACCCATGCCCACTGCCCTGAAATAGCAAATGTCCGCAGTCGGGAGTGTTCCAGAGCACAACTTCTGTTCCTATAAACATACAAATAAATATTAACAGCAGGTATGTTGCAGCACAGCATACACATAAACTTTTAATTTTTTGTAACCACTACCAAGTATAAAATACCCCTTTCCCCTTGAGTAGTGGCGTCCAATTCTAGAATTTTCCCTCGTGATAGGCTATGAGAACAGACTCATTGCAGCTGAGTCTCATGAATCTGATTCAATGTTCTCCTCCTGTCCCCTCTGAGCCAGGTCATGCTGAACTGATGGCTACAGTCATCTCTTTCAAGCCCCCTCCCTCTTCTGTGGCCTTTTACCCTTTGGAGCTGGGATGGGGAAGGAGGGAAGGAAGAACAGGAAGACACAGCTGACCACGTGGCGTTGCTACTCCCGTTCTTCTGGCTGCAGCTGGTCTCTGGCTGACTGGCAGCCACCCAACGCGTGGCAGATACCTGTATGTCAGCCTAGCACTCTGGGGCACATTAGTTGGTTCTTCAGAGGGCCTAAGGGGATCCCCTCTCTAATCTCCTGCCAAGGATGGTCTTGCCACTGAGTCCCCTCACCTGTCAGAAGCCCCCTCCTGAGGTTCCATGGGGAGCTCTTCACACCCGGCTCCTTTGCCCTGTGTGACACGCGCTGGAGGGCAGGCTGCCCCCTTGGCACCCACACTCTCAGCCCAGGGCATCACGTACCCTGCTGGACCTTCAGGTCAGAAGCTTTCAAAGACAATCACACTCCTTAACCCAGTGCACTGTTCCAACACCGTCAACCTTCTAGGAATAAGGATGGGAATGAAAAGCCACTTCTCTTAGAGAAAGACAAGAACAGTGATTTCAACCGGTGTGCCGTGGCACACTGGTGGCTGTGAGAGGATCTCCAGTGTGCCACAAAAATTTTTAAATATCATTAAATTATTTTGTAAAGAAGTTCAAAGTGCAGAAAGTATATTCTTGTTTTTACTCTTTTCTTTGATCAACATAATTTAAGTGTGCCGCGGAAGCTTAACTATAGGTTCAAGTGTATCCTGAGATAAAAAAGGTCGAAAAATGCTGGAGAGGATGAAAGGCTGGTGGCTCTCCACAAACTGTCCTCCTGTAAACTAAGCTTTCTCTCACACCCGAGGCACAGGGTGGGGGAGAGCTGGTAGTATCAGCTCTGCTAAAAAGGCACTATCATAACTAATAGACAGAAATACTCTGAATTTAGAATTTGAGGCACTTAATACTTTTTACTATCAATTTCAAGTTTGGTCAAACTTTAAGAAAATAAGTAAAGTCCCACTCAATCCCTAACCTCTCTACATACTGAGATGTCTTTTCTCATTTTTACATAGTTCACATAAATAGATAGGGTGCATTACAGGATTTCCCCCACCCTCACCTGTGCTTTCTTTTTCCAGGGTTTTACTTACCTGCCACAGTCTGAAAATATTAAATGGAAAATTCCAGAGATAATTCATAAGCTTCAAATTGTGTGCTGTTACAAGTATCATGATGGAATCTCAGGCCATCCCTTGCCACCCTGCTCAGGACATAGGACCATCCCTTGGTCGTCCAGCACAGTCATTTCTAAATTAAACTTCATCACAGGTATGTACAACAGCAGAGAGACATAGAGTTGGGTTCTGCCCTCAGTTTCAGGCCACTGGGAATCTTGGAATGTGTCCCCCAGGGGTCAGGGGAGACTGACGTATTCTACCTCTTCAGGTTATGCTTGTTTAACTAATACACAGCGAAAGTTTAATAAATTATTAGTTGTGATAGCCATTATTATGGGACCTTGATATGATGTCCTTTTTTGTCTTTCACATGGTTGATACTTTCTTGTATCTTATGATGTAAAATAAATGTTTTGTTTCCTGTAGGAAAATTTTTGAGATTTTTTAAAAAAAGATTCTTCATGGCTCGGCACCTGTGGCTCAACGGACTAAGGCGCCAGCCACGTACACCTGAGCTGGAGGGTTCGAATCCAGCCCAGGTCCACCCAACAATGGCTGCAACCAAAAAACAGCCAGGCGTTGTGGCGGGTGCCTGTAGTCCCAGCTACTTGGAAAGCTGAGGCATGAGGATCACTTGAACCCAGGAGTTTGAAGTTGCTGTGAGCTATGATAACACCATGGCTCTCAACCCAGGGCAACGTAGTGAGACTTGTCTCCAAACAATAAAACAAAATGAAATTGGATATGAGGCCAGTATTTTACTGATTTTTCGAAAAATACTTAAAATCTGGGTTCAATAAATTACTTTTAGTTAATTAATGGTAACCTTACCAAAAGTGAAATTTGTTGATAATACTTCTAAGAAATAACCAAGTTAAAAATTCATACTAAATATTGCAATCATGTTTTGAACTTGATAGGATTTCTACTTAAAAATCACAAGCATATACAATTTTTTAATGATATGCTTTATATTGGGGTCACAAGAGGAATCTGTTACTTGAATAAGATAAAATTATCTCAAGCATTACAAATGCATAAATATCAAATGTGCTTACCATTCCTTAATCCTAAAATATCACTATGAAAGGTTTAATTTGCTCTATATTCTATTTTTTTCTACATTTTCCCAACATTTAAACACATTTATCTAGTAAGGAAACAAGTATGTTACTTCAATTGACTCCTGGATTGCCTTCCTACCCCAAATCTTGCAGATACCCTCCCTGATAGCTGAGACTGGTGAAGTCGGCAGACCCATCAAGATTGCACCAAACCCTCACTATTGTTGTGGTTTTGCATTTCTTCCCTAAGACAGCGAAACATCTAACTCGCTCTAAAACTACTTTGGGTCCATTCCATTGGCTCCTTCTTGCTCTTAGTTAATTCTGTGCAACCTATTTGAATAGGACAAATCCTATCTTCTTTTCTTATTGTAACTATCTGGTAGGACTACAGCTTTTTTGAATGCTAAGTAACTGTTAGGGCTTTGTTTGACTTCACAGTCACAAGTCTATGGTCAAGTGACAAATAATACAGAAGAGAAAGTAATATTTCCTGGAAGAGATACGATGGTTTTTAAGAATGAATCCGAGGCAAACTTCAGACCTGGGACTGCAAGAGCCGCTATCCCGGGGACTCAGCCTTCAGTTCTCCTACTCTTGCAGTAAATACTTCGTGTTGGGCCAAGCTTGGTTTTCACTGGTTATTTGCACCTGGTGACAGGTAGGTACAGACAGCCTTCAAAACACTCTGGTGGAAGGGAGTGAGGGGAGGAAAACCAGGAAGATACGAGAACGTGGAGAACTTGAAGATCTAGGGAGCTATGCCTCTCTCTGAGCGCACACTGCCTTACCTTCTACTTTGCGTCCCTATCTTTGAGATTCCACATCTTTCTTGAAAAGAACTTTGTTTTCTGTGTCTGCTGGAGGTCTTTACGTCAATCACCTCACTGTAATGTGATTACTGAACAAAACTGAAAATTACAAGCAAAAACCCCCTCATTCAAACAGATTTAACATAAGTAAAGGTAAGTTAATGCCCCACATATCTGACATATTCAAAGGTAGTGCTGATTTCAGGAAAAGGCATGGACCTAGCGGTTCAGCAGGTCACAGGACTACCTCAGACCCAAACACTGTGTGTTGCCAGCAACCGGCTTAGATGAGGTTATAGGTGCCAATCCCATATCCAGGTTGGTGTTATTCTCCTTGGAAACAACCCCAACAAAAATCAAGAGCCACAGGAAATGGAGAAAGAGACAATTTATGCTGGGAAGGTATAAAGTCCAATACAGATGATAACAGATAAACAACAAAAATAATTCTCCCTCTCCTTCCTTGTGAAAGCACACATAGAATAAGCTGGAGCAGTCAGGCTAGGGCCAACAAGACACAGCTGGCCAGTTCAGATCCCCCACCCCCCACTCAGGTCTCCCATTCTTACTAATTTGCAAATTTAGGTCCCACCACAAAGATGCCATCTTGAGTAGTTCAGGGGGATTGATTTTGGAGATTAACTTTTGAACTAGAATGTTGTTGATTATTAGTTATTATGGGTCATGGGTTATGCTAATTGTTAAGATAAAGATTAACATGGTTTTTACTTTGAACTTTGATGTATGAAACTGTGAGTTTGGAAATGGAAGAACAGAAGGGTCTTGGAGAAGCTACTCTCCCTGTTCTCCAGAATCGCTAGCCTTTCTGTTAAAAGTTTGGTGGCCCTGTCTCGGCTCTGCATACTGGCTGACAGTGAGAGGCGACCAGACCCTCTTCATCTGGTAACATTTTGCTACGTACCTGAGGTAAGACTACATTTAAAGAATGTTTGTGGGCAGCATCTGTGGCTCAGTGAGTAGGGCGCCAACCCCATATACCGAGAGCTGCGGGTTCAAACCCGGCTGAACTACATCAAAAATTAGCCGGGCACTGTGGCAGGGGCCTGTAGTCCCAGCTACTTGGGAAGCTAAGGCAAGAGAATCGCTTAAGCCCAAGAGCTGGAGGTTGCTGTGAGCTGTGACTCCACAGCACTCTACCAAGGGCGATTGAGTTAAGACTCTGTCTCCACACACACACAAAAAAAAGAATGTTTGTATCTGTAGTTCCAGCTACTTGAAAGCATTCTAGCCTGGCCAAAATAATGGGAATTTACTTCATTTAAAAAAGAAAAAGAAAAACAGAAATGTTTATAGCGGTGCTGTTTAAAAACAGCAGAAAAATGAGAAGCAACTTTAATGTACAACAATATGAAGTCGGACACATAATTCATGCTATCTCTATGTAACAAAATAGTACATCAGCAGTTCTCAACCTCTTAGGTCTCAGGACCCTTTTACACTTTTAAGAATCAGTGAGGGGCGGCTCCTGTGGCTCAGCAAGTAGGGCGCCGGCCCCATATACCGAAGGTGGCGGGTTCTAAGCCCAGCCTCAGCCGAACTGCAAAACAAAAAAATAGCCGGGTGCTGTGGCGGGCGCCTGTAAACCCAGCTACTAGGGAGGCTGAGGCAAGAGAATCGCTTAAGCCCAAGAGCTGGAGGTTGCTGTGAGTAGTGTGACGCCACG
>CAUYON010207817.1:0-10369 GCA_963573935.1 Arctocebus calabarensis
CAGCTACTAGGGAGGCTGAGGCAAGAGAATCGCTTAAGCCCAAGAGCTGGAGGTTGCTGTGAGCAGTGTGACGCCACGGCACTCTACCCAGGGCGATAAAGTGAGACTCTGTCTCTACAAAAAAAAAAAAAAAAGAAATTATTTTTATTCTTAGGCAATGATTTAGGAGTAAATCTGCAACTTAAATACATATCTGTTTTATACATGTATAATATATATAATATACCTTAAACACACACATACATATATCTATATATATATATACACACCCAGATAACCAAATGTAGCAAAATCTTAGCAATTAAACCCAGATGGAGGATTTATGGTTGTTTTAGTTCTGTTCTTTCAACTTCTCTGTAGGTTTAAAATTTTTCAAAAAAACAAATGAGAAATACTATTGAACTTCTTTAGTCCCCAGGCAATACAGGGCACATCTACTTTAGAGGTGATTTCAGGGGGAGGGGGGAAGGGGGTTTCTCAATAAATCTTATCTATCAAAAGAAATGTCTAGAATGAGGATAAAGCTACAATTGGTTAAAAGAAAAAGCAGTTATTTATGTTTGCTGAGAAATAGAGGTGTTTGGTAATTTGTGAATGATGGAGACCTTGTTTTTTCTGTTCAAAAAATAAAAATACTAAAGAGGCCATGTTTTGCCTCATGTGACTGACTCAGAATAAACTGGTCCAATGGTGACACTCTGGGAGAATGTCTGTGGTCAACAGGAGAGGAAGGCAGAGCAACATGGCACCCGGCCACGTTCTGACAGTGCTGAGTCCTCAAGCAGACCAGTGTCAGGATCTCAAAGGTTGGGCTTTTTAAGTTTTTTTTTTTTTTCATTTTGAAATTTTTTTTGGTAACTATGTTTTGAGCCTCAACAAGGTAGCTGAGTCTGAGATAAATATCAAAAAAAGAAAATTATTCACATATGCATTCATTGGACACCCATCTTGGTACTTGGTCAGTATAGAGATCTGTGTCTGGGTAGTAGCCCCGAGGGGAACATAGATGAGTAAGTGTTACTGGGTCCAGCTGCCTGTCCCTGTCAGAGTTGGGGGTAGGGCCACCAAACTTTATTTGTCAGAAGGCTGACCATTCTGGAGAACAGCGAGAGTAGCCTCTCCAAGTCTGTTCTGTTCTCCCATTTCCAAAATCACGGTTTTATACATGAAAGTTCAAAGTCAAAACCATATTAACCCTTATCCCAAACAATAATCACCATAACCCATGACCTAAAACAACAGTCCAATCCAAAAGTTAATCTCCTAAATCAATTGCCTTAAACTACTCAAGATACACACTTTTAGGTTAAAGTTGAATTTACAAAACAGCAAGAATAGGAGACCTGGTAAAAAGTCATGTAGGACCCAAACCAACCAGACCAGCTGTGCCTCTCAATCCCAGCCTAAAGGACTCCGTCTTATTCCCGCTACACGTGCTTTCAGAAGGGGTAGTGATTGTCTTTAAAAGTCTTATGCTTTACTCCTATTATATGATAGATATTTTCATTTTGGACTATTTATAGTAAATAAGAAGAAACGATCAGTGTGTTTATTAGTTAAATTTTTGTTTAAGGCTGAACTCTAAATAATCGTATGTGGTAGCGTAACCTTGAGGACATTGTCAGGGAAGCTTTGAGGAATTATTTAGCTTGGTATATAATGTGCATATTGTGAAATTCAAATAGTTATCTCCCACGAACTCTTTTGAAGGCTGTTATACACTGAGTTGTCAGTAGAAATAAATATGTGGCTGAACATAACCAAAGAAATCAGTGCTAAATAAATAATACATTACTAATGGCTGTTCCCCATAAGTGTTACCTACCTACGCAGGCTTTAGCAATGGTATAGGTTTACATGATTGATGGATGATATTTTACCAGAATTACGCCATGTAATCTTGGAAATTCCTGTAAGAAATAAGTATTTCTTACTAAATTTTTCCGCATTAAGTCATCTCAAAATTCAATGGCTGCAATCACTGTTCTTTTTGCTATTGTCGTCACCCTTTTATATTTAATAAATGTAATCCTCCAAAAGGAAGTAGTTCCCAGGGGAAAAAACACCATTTAAATGTGCCGTTAACAAAAGTAATTGATGTGCAGAAAGATAGCCATTGGAATCACATGCACCTTCTCCTTTTTTAGTTGTCCCTGCATTTGACTGAACAGATATTTTCTGAGCTCAGAAAAACTCCAAGTTAACCCAAATAAATGAAAGAGTTCTTTTTTATTTATGGGCACTCTGACTTCTAATAGCCAGGGCATTACACTTCCTGAAGTTCACCTTAATTTAGCCTTCAGATCTTTTGTTCCTGTTCAAACTGGATTGTTTTTGTTTCTATTTTTATTGTTGAGTCTGAAGAGATTTTCGTTAGCCCAAGGACCTGTGCTGGCTTTCAGTCATCATGACTTTGAGCACTTGCACCATCCTGCCCTCTTTCTATTCCCTTTCCAGGAGAGGAATGCCATAAATGTTACAACTTTTATTATTGTCCCACAAATGCAGATTGTCTGTTTTGTTTTTTTCCCTCTGATATTCCTAGTCAGCTGTTGAATCTATCCATTGAATTTGTTTATATTTTTTATTTTTAATTTTAATTTTTTTTATGGAGATGGGGTCTCAGGGTCTGGTCTCCAACTCCTAATCTCAGGTGAGCCTCCCGCTGTGGCCTCCCCAAGTGCTGAGGTCAGAGCTATCACACCAGGCCCACTGGGGGTTTTATTGCAATTATTGCGTGTTTCCGTTCTAAAATTTCCATTTGGTTCTTTTTTTTCTCCTTCTTTTGTTTCTTTTCTGAAGCTTTCTATTTTCATTTGTTTCAAATATGTCTGTAATGTGTGTTAAAGCAGTTTTTAGATTTCTACTGCTAACTTATTTTTGGTTATTCCTCACATGTTTGTTATCTCGGTGTTTATCTTTATTGATTTTCTTTTCTAATCCACATTGTGGCTTTCCTATTTCTTGGTATGATATGTAATATTTTTAATTAAACCTGGCTATTTCAGGTATCATGTCATGAGGTTGGACGTTATGTAAACCACTCTAGCCGCCTTTATCTGACACTGCTGCAGCCCCTTGGGTTACTGCTGGGTAGAATCCTGAGTTCCACCCAGCCCTCATGGACACTGAGGAAGGAGTGGGTCCTTATTATGCTGTATACAGGTGGGACTCTGGCTTCCCTCTGTGTCCCTGCTGATGCCACAGAAACTGGGTGGGATAGGAGTGCTTTTTTAATGCTTGGGGTTGCCAGGTAGAGTTTGGGCCTCCACTGGCATCAGGACAGAAGAGTGACCTCATTTTCACTGGGTTGTCAGAGAGAGTCCTGATTCTTCTGACACCACCCCGTGAAGAGGAGACTGGACCGCTAAGTTACGGCAGGTAGTGGAAGACAATGCTTTCCCATGTGGTTTTTGCTGACTCTATGAGGATGGACAATTATTGCCCAATGGGGAAGGAAATCCCAGCTTCCTACTTGTCATCTCTGACTGTGTCCAGGAAGGTGTGTTGGGGCACCGTGTGACCGCCTGGGACAATGGAAGTCGAGACTTCCCACTTAGCCTTTGCTGTCCTGGAGGACAGGGTTGGGAACACAGTTATTTCTCTAATATTTGGATGGAGTAAAGCAGTTATTTATTGTTTAAAGTGTTTCCTTCTTTGGTCTAGGTGAAGTGACTCATGCCTGTAATCTTAGCTCTCTGGAAGGCCTAGATAGGTGGATTGCTTGAATTCAGAAGATTAAGACCAGCCTGAGCCAGAGCAAGACCCATCTCAAAAAAAAAAAAAAAGACAAACAAGAATGTTTCCTTCTTGCTACTTTGCTCATTTCCCAGTCAACTGGCTACAGAAAGCAAGTTTTCAATGGAACTTATTTTTGTCTGTTTCTATTTATATTTCTAGTTTACCACTTTCCTAGCACCCATTCTGGAATATACAAAGCAAAAGGAAAACTCAGAGAATTTACCCCTATGTCTTTTCTCTGGTCCCAACATTTCTGATCTGCCTTCTCTCCACATTTCAGAGTTTTATTTTGTATGCAGAAAAGAGAACACGTCTACTCCATCTTCCCAGAAGCAGAAATCTAAAAATAAATTTATTTCATATATTCAAATGTAGAACTTGTATTTACTAAATGTCATCAACAAGGGCAGTGAGACTCTCTGACGAGGAGGTAGAAGTCCTGTATGCCCTTTAGCTTCCACTTTTTTGTAGTGGTTTTGTCAAGCATTGTATTGATAAAATTGTGCTTGGCACCAATAAAAATGAGGATAATATCCTTTTGTATTGGCCTGTGACCCATAGGCCAGATCCTACCTGCTGTCTTCAATCCAGAGGTTGAAATGAGGAACAAAGAGATATCATTCTTTCAAAGATGAATTAGTATTTAAACAACTTATTGTTTTAGTCAACAATTGGGCTCTCAGCCATTTACAAATTCCTGAATTGGTAATGCCTCAACTGGCTCACCCTGTGCTGGAGAGTAAAAAGGATCTCCTGATAGAAGGGGATGGAGCCAGTATAAATGGCAGACAAATGGCAATTATATGAGCAAATTAATTTTCCTTTAAATTAATGAAGAAGTGACATGTATAAATCTGAACAATGTGCAGTATCTGCCATCAATTTTGCACCCTCTTCAGCCATGGCATAGTGCAAATTTTCACCCAGGGATGTGATGATTTCAAAGTGACTTGCCTTTGCTTTCTCGTCCCTTGTTCTAATGACGGCACAGTGCTTGTGATATGGACTGAATTCTCCCACACATACCAAATTGTGGAACCAAATACCTGAAAGCCCTATCACCCAGTATCTCAAAATGTGACTGGGTTTGGATACAGGCCCTTAAAAAGGTAACTAAGATTGAGTGAGTTTATGGGGGTGAGCCCTATTTCAACATCATTGGTGTCCCTGTAAGGAGAGGATATTAGGACATACAGAGACACCTCAGGGTCACATTCACAGAGAAAAGACCATGTGAGGACACAGAAAAGGTGGCCGTCTACCAGCCAACAAGAGAGATTTCAGGTAAAAACCTGCTGACACCTGACTCTTGGACTTTCAGGCTCCAGATTTGTGAGTTAATACATTTTCTCCAAAAATACCACAGACTAGATCTTAACAAAATACCACTAACAGGGTAATATTAACCAACTAACACAATATATACAACCTACAAAGATCAAGTACATTTAGAATAGGTTCGTTGGTTTGAAATAGAAGAAAACCATCTGGTACCTAAAACCTGCCCATGATTTCACATTGTTAGTGTAATGCCACAAGCAACTGGACCATCACAGAGAACTATGCAGACAGATATGACAAGAAGGGAACAGATGCCACTCGAGCAAGTGTTGGAGGAGTTAGTAAGGATGCTGTCATGTTTGGAGAGTGCTATGGCTTAACTGTCCCCTCCTAAACTCATGATGAACTTGAATTACCACTGTGACAGTATTAAGGGGTGAGGTCAGTAAGAGGTGATTAGAGCATGCGGCTCTGCCCTCGGAACCGGGGACCGACCAGAGTCATTACAGTGAGAGTGGATTCCTGATAGAGGGCGAGGTCAGCAGCATCAGCCATTGCTCTCTCTCATGCTGTCTCATTCTCTTTCCCTCTGCCCTGGAAGGAGGCAGCAAGCAGACCCTCACCAGATGCTACCCCCCCTTTTTTTTTCTTTCTTTCTTTTGTTTTTTTTAAAGACAGAGTCTCACTCTATCGCCCTCAGTAGAGTGCCGTAGTGTCACACAGCTCACAGCAACCTCCAACTCTGGGATTAGGCGATTCTCTTGGCTCAGCCTCCCTAGTAGCTGGGACTACAGGTGCCCGCCATGACCCCCAGCTATGTTGTTGTTGTTGTTGTTGTTGTTGCTGCAATTCGGCCAGGACTGGCCTTGAACCCATCACCCTCAGTATATGGGGCCGGTGCCCTACCCACTGAGCCACAGGCACTGCCCCAGATGCTACCTCCTTAATATTGGACTTCCTAGCCTTCAGAAGTGTGAGAAATGCATTTAATTTTCTTTATAAATTCTGTGGGGTATATTTTTCTCTATAAAGTTTGTGATATTCTGTGATAGCAACATAAAATGGACTAAGAGAATCAAAATTTATTTTTGATGTTATGATGCCTTTTTCCCTCAAAGCATAACATTACATTTGAGAAGTTCTTGGTCATGAAATAAAATAAACACAGACATTTATAATACTTTTGTGGATATAGAAACTTTCTACAATATAAAACATTAATATTTACACCTAATAAGTACTGGGGTAGTTACAGTGTGAGCCTGTCCACACTTCTAGACATTGTGTTTCTGTGGACTTTTAAAGCATGTATATTTGCTTTTAGAGAAGATAAAATAAACAGTATGCCTTCCAATAACTATGTTGTCACTTAAATTCAGAGAATTGGGTGTTCTTCTGACCTGACAATGCCATAGCTTTGAACAGTTTCATGTGTATATGTCAAATCACAAAGAGCTATGCTTATTTGAAGTGATTGGTTAAACTAGATGTTCAGATAAGCACATATAGCTTCAAAGAAAATATGGATCTTAATATAGACTGAAAAAATATAAACTCTGGCTCAGCGCCTGTGGCTCAAGCAGCTAAGGCGCCAGCCACGTATAACTGAGCTGGCGGGTTCGAATCTACCGGAAGCAGGAGACTCGCTTGAGCCCAGGAATTGGAGGTTGCTGTGAGCTGTGATGCCACAGCACTCTATCCAGGGTGACAGCTTGAAGCTCTATGTCAAAAAAAAAAAAAAAGAAAGAAAAAAGAAAAAATATAAACTCAAAACTTCAACTGGAAAATGAAGGCATGGGAATGGCATGGATAAACAAAAACTAGTATCTAGTGATTAAAAAAAATTATAGAACTTTCACTGTCATTTGAAAGTTATTACTGTGGGCGTTCATATTTACCAATTAACAGATGACAAGTTGTGACCTAGATTTTTTTTTTTTAATGACTTAGTTAAATCTTCTAACAATATATGTATACACAGAATTGCCCAAGTCCTGCCCTGGGGGCAGAGTCCTTTAAGACCTGTGTACCTGGCGGCAATCGAAAATGAAATTTAAGGTGGTGAAAGATAAAGAGGACAAATAGAATAGCGTTTTCCAAGGTGGGTATAGGGGACCACTGCGAGCTTGTGGGGCTTCAGGGACTTCCACCCAGCTTTTATTGAAGGATGTTTTCTCATTTGGCCAGGGGATAAGCTGGGGGAAGGGAGCAGTTTCTCTGAGTAAGCAGGTTAGTCCTTATTCTGTCTATAGTCATTAACTCTAAGGGTCTGGGCAGCCTGGAGAAATCTGGAACCTGAGCCTTGTGTGTGGCAGCCTCCTGTGTATGACGGTCACTCACACAGATTCCTTGGGGGAAGGTTAGACCCCTCTAGTTCCTCTGTGGAGCAGACGCAGTGGTATCAGTTCTGCTCTGACGAATCAGTGCAAAGAGGAACTTCCCCTTATCCCCTCCCAGAGGCATTTCCCTCCATGGTTAGGGTACAACCCCCACTGCCCATACCTCAGGGCTCTGTTGTTGCCTTGCTCTCTGTCCTGGCCATTATACCAATCCCCACAATGGGTATTTGCTTCAGGAAGGTTGTTGACTGTTGACTGGGCAGAGGTCAGCCTGGTTAATTTTCCTTTCCAGGCCTTGCACACAGCTTCTGCTAAGTTATTGTTCCTCAGAGTGCTTACAGACCCAGCAGGGGCGTTTGCAGGTTGTATCCCTCACAGGCCAGCCTTCCAATAAAAGCAAAAGCTGCCCAGACAAGTAATTTAACTGTTAGTTTAAAAGTAAGCTGGCTAAATCATTTTTATTCCTCCTCCCTCAGCTTATTTCTCTGTTGTTCCCCTTTTCTAAGGGTGTTTTCCCTTGCCAAGAACGGGGTCTTTGGTCCCCATTCTCCCTGCACAGAATAAAATTGTTTTTCTGGCACAAGACAACTCCATTACAGGTGACAGACAGAAATTAGTAATTATCAAACATAATATCATCTTGCAGCAAACCATTCTAGAACATGAGGATACTGGGGCAGTAATTATGCAAGTAAATTTGGGGAAGCAATAGATGATTTTAATAAAGGAATGATGTGTTGTTGTTGAATTTTTTCCAAGCTCTTTCAAAGATTTATATAAAAACCAGCCAAAAGCTTGATGATTTGTCAACAAATCCATGTTATGAGATAATCAGGAGCAGTATACAGAACTTTTCTAATACGAAGAAACTAAAGAAATGTGTTCTTTCGTATTACATTTAATACAAACATTTAAATTCCTTCAATTATTCCAATGTCTAGATTTTGAAGATTTGTAATTGTCTGAATTACAATGACTTTGGTTTTCAGGTCATAAAAGGACATTTGATTACATCAACCAGAGTCAGGCAGGAGTCGTGCACACATTCTGAATCTTTAAACAGATATGAGCTAATTGGCCTAACTGGCTAACATCCCAATGTTATTTGAAGGTGTGGAAACTTTCTCAAGTAAACTTACTAAAAATCATAAGAAAGTTATTTTGAATGTATTTTTTTCAAAAAGCAGAGAGCATAGCAATTATTTAGGGTTTATCTGTGGAAACTGGTCATTGCTCCAGATCTGTACTCGGAATCAATCAACAAATGTCAAGGCACAGTGCCATCACTATAAAAAATTATGAGAGACAATTTCGGCCTTTTAAGAAATTTAGTATATTGTACAAAGCATAAGACACATTCACAGGAAATATAATTTACACTAGACAGTGAAATTGCCAGGAACATTTACAAGTTGAGATATTTCTGACCTATGACAGCAAGATAAAGTTGTTCACTCGAAGTGTAAATCGGGCTGGCTCTTGAAGGCTGTGTCAGTTGAATACGAAAAAGAGGAGGTGGTTTGGACAAAGGCCAAGGGGCAAGTAAACACTGCATGTTTGGAATTGGCAAGTAGGTATATCGTGTAAAATACTTGAATATTTGTGATAGAGCGATGAAAATAATATTACATTTGGTAGTGAAGAATATTAAATGCCGGATGTCAAGTACAGATCTTAAACATTTGAACATTTTCTTTTTTTTTTTTGAAACAAAGTCTCACTATATCATCCTCAGTAGAGTGCTGTGGCATCACAGCTCACAACAACCTCAAAATCTTGGGCTATTCTCTGGCCTCAGCCTCCCGAGTAGCTGGGACTTCAGGTGCCCGCCACAACGCCCAGCTATTGTTTGTTTGCAGTTGTCATTGTTGTTTAGCAGGTCAGGACCGGGTTCAAACCAGCCAGATTCGTTGTATGTGGCTGGCGCCCTACTCACTGAGCTATGGGCCCCAGGCCAAAATTTTCCTTTATTTCCAAAGTTATTACATCTATAAATCAAAACATGAACTTAGGAAGCAGAGCATTTAGAAAGTAGTGATGACTTTGTTTACCTGTAAACAACAGTTGTTTTTTACTTGCCTCTTTACTTTTACCTGAGGGGAGAGTTTTCAAAAAATGTATAGAAATTTTAAACACTTAGTTAAAAATGTTGATTTAAATGTTTTCATTGGTGTTAAGGATGAACCCAGGTCTCTAAAAGAGGCTTTCTCACTATTCACTATCATGCACATCAACTGAAACCTCCCCGATGGCCTCTCAATACTGCCCAACAGTACAGGGTAGACGTTTGTGGATTTCAGTTTCCCTCCACTCAGAGCAGTCGGGCTCTTCCCCCTGTATATGATGTAGCAGAATTGGCAGTTAAAGTGCGCCCAACCTTCCTTTTTGTTGAGAGGCACATATAACCTAGGACGGATCACAAGCCCTTGTCTTTGAAGTTTGATTCTCTAGCAGAGTGACACAAACAATGAAACTCTGAGGCAAAATGTCTCAATCTATGGTACCCTGAAGAGGTCATTCCTGAGTTTCTATTACCTAGCCTCGAGGAGGTATTCTAGTTTCTGTGCATGGGGACCTTGGTTCTTCAGTTTTCTTTTCATACGGTGTGTTGTCCCATATGCCTCCAAGAAATTCACTTTTTGCTTAACTTTTCCATAGAGTATCTATGGCTTGCAACTAAAAAATACTGTCTGGCACTGGGCAACTTCTAATAGTATTTAGCTAATTTTAGCATAATATGCTATTTCTTATGGGTTATACTTAAGGACCTACTAATGTCTTAAAGGCAAAATGAAAGTAAAATTCATTATCTTAAATTGTGACATTTTTGAAAGTCAAAGTGGGTATCATTAAAACTTAAGCTATGACAAGTGTAAAATAAGACTAGAACTCTTACTTACAGTATATCTTGTGTGAAAACTTGAGAGCAAGTGCTAGTTTCCATGCTGGCTTGTTTCTGTTGGTTGGGGGGGGGGGGGGGGGGGCGGCGGGGGGGGGGGGGGGGGGGG
>CAUYON010207818.1:0-16057 GCA_963573935.1 Arctocebus calabarensis
AGGAAGGAAGGAAGGAAGGAAGGAAGGAAGGAAGGAAGGAAAGAAAGAAAGAAAGAAAGAAAGAAAGAAAGAAAGAAAGAAAGAAAGAAAGAAAGAAAGAAAGAAAGAAAGAAAGAAAGAAAGAAAGAAAGAAAGAAAAAAGAAAGAGAGAGAAAAAGAAAAGAAAACTGATATACATTTTTTCATGTGTATTATTTTGCTTCATGGAGACCAGAAATATTTCCTATGCATGATCTTTCCACTTTTAATGTATTGGTCAAGGAGTTTAAAACGGCAGTTGTTTTAATTATTTTCACTGGTAGGGGATACTAATAATAGTTTGTATCAGTCTATGTATAATAGCATGACTACAGTAAAATGGAACAGTTGACTGACCACAATAATTTGCATAGGGAATCCTGTAAAATCATCTAATGAAACTAGTAATTAAATGAATCTAGTTAACAATTCTTTATCTAAAACTTAAAAAAAAATCTGGTGTTTTCTTCTCCCCACCTCCCTAGTTTTATGTTTTGCATGCATACACACACACACACACATATATATATACACACACTTTGATTAAAAGTTGAGAGGCATAGGATTGCCTAAGAGACATAAGAGTATTAATGAAAAGAGTTCGTGGCATTAGCCATGAATAGCTACTTTCAGTTAGACATTAATTAGTGGCAAATTTGCAAACATAGCTACAAAACTCATAGAACATGGATTAGACCAAACCTGGAGAATCCTATTTATTTTTAGTCAAAAAAAAGGGGGGTACAAGAAAAAATAAGTGCATTTTCATGAAAGGGTTACAGGATTTTTTTAAGTGGAATTTTATTCTTCTTATGCAAACAATTCCAAATGTTTACCCTGGAATGGAGAAAATTTAGCTCAGACATTATACCTGTATTTAAATATTTGAAAGTCTTCCCTGTTTATCAGATTAGATGCAATATGAATGTTATCTCCATAGCTCCACCTTCCTGTGTGGCATTTCCAGCCAGATAAGATTCAACTCGATATAAGTAATGACGTTTTAAATCTTTTTTTTTTCTGTTAGAATATGTCATTTGTAAATTTCCTATTGTTTGAGTTGTTCCAAAGAGAATGGATGATAAAATAGTTAGACCTACAGGACTTACAGAATGTTGAATTTGGGATTGCATTTACCTTGTTTCAAACCTTGCTCCCGTGAATTTTGAACTGTGTAATCTTGACTATTTTATAACTGTGAAAACTGGACAATGCTATGAATGACAGCTAAGTGGGGCACTACTATGGTAAACTAAGGATATTTTGATAGATATGCTCAGGAAAAGTAACTAACACAAAAGTACAGCAGTTAATTTCTAGCTTGTTAGCTACCTAACTTATTAGCTGGATTTGCAAATGCTAGACTGGCAATGATCTTCAGTTTCTCATTTGTTCACATAGATTTTAGCTTCCCTTCTAAAACTCTTCTTCCACGACAGGACACAATCCTAAGAAATGTTCATGGTCATGCACAGAGCAGTTACTTCCTTCGTTTCAGAATGGCTCTCACTTTTAACCATTCTAGTTTTTTCTTTTTGGATACCTAAGAGAAGTTTATTCATAACACATTAAAATTTGGTTTTAGCAGTCATTCTCAAGTTTTGTTCATTAACATATTTGCACCACGAAAGGCCCACGTAATTTATAGAGTCTCATTTTGCTCAATTTTCAAACACTTTTTAAAAAATATATAATAAACCAGAAACCCATGTGAGCCACCATCAGTGGGGATGTTTCCCTAACATCACTGTGTGTTCTAAAATTCATACTAAAATTATTTTTAAATGTTCCCAACTGCTTACTTAAAAATGTCTTGCTTAATGTTGAATTTAACTCTTAATGACTTCTGAGGACATCACTGATGATGTGATTTTGAATAATCCCTGACTTATACACAAATCTGTGTTCATTACCAGACATAGTTCTGTCAATGAAAAGATCAGTAAAGTGTTTTATTCAGGATTCTTGGTTAAAGCAACGAGGGAGGAGCCATTGAGTATTTTTAAACAAGAGAATCATAGCAAGCAAATTTGGACTCAGAAAATCAGTAGAAAGCTGAGAAATCAAGTTTGGAAGATGGGCAGAAGCCAAAGGATCTCTGGAGCATGAACTGCAGAAACCACATGAAGGGCGCCCACTGGAAATCATGTGGTTTGCACACCACTTAGGCTGGTGCTTGAAAACCAGCTTCCAAGTGTCCCTTTGCCACTGCAGAAGGATTCAACTTTTCAGGGTTTTCAGTTGACAAAAGCTAAGTTATTTGTCAAGTTTCTGGCAGTATCTGTGCAAGACAAGTAAAGAACATGCCTTATTTCTCCGAGTAGAACTAACAGTCTATGGAAATTTGTTGTAGGAGGTGAGCCCCAACAGTTTTCATTCATGGAAGAATACACAGATCATAAAATTCTCACAAAAGAGATATTAGATTAGCTAGGTGCAACAGGAAGGAGTAGTTGGGCTATAGAACCAAACTTTCTAACAAAAAAAAAGTAACCCAAGTACACATGACTTAGTCATGAAAGTATGATTTGTAAAAGGAGAGGAGAGGAGAGAGGGGCTAGGTCACACCTCTTGGAGGTGGGACATAATTATAAGAAGGACTTTACCTAACAAATGCAATCAGTGTAACCTAATTCTTTTACTCTCAATGAGGCCTAAATAATAAAAAAAGTGTTATCTTCTGATTTCATTTTTTTACTGAAAATGCTAAAGAAAACAATAGTTTTATAATCAGCAGAATGTCTTTCCATTTTTAAATTTCTTTTCTATAAAACTGTATGGATTTATCTTTTATCTTAGACACCTATATCAGTTCTTATTTGCCAGAGCAAGACATATCTGGACCTAGTAAGATTACCCAAGTTGTGCCGTAATGACTTGCATTGAAATTTGCCGAAAGTATAATCAAGGAATACTGATACCTAAATATCATCAGCTGTAGGATTTATAAAAGAAGAATAAATCCTCTCAAATTTGCTGTTCCTCTCAAATTTTGACTTTTTCTCCGAGTCTGTTGGGTTTTACACATTGTTTCTCTAATTGTCTAGGAAATGTCCACATGAGAATCATGCGGGAAGGGGGGATGCTCATAGAAATACAGATTCCCGGGGCCCGTTGACAACTTTTAAACCTAAATTTAATGTGGTGAAATTAAACACCCAGATTTTAAAGAAATCTCCCAAGTACATTTTTAAGAACCTGTCTATTAGAAACTGTTCTCAGCAGCTATGTCTGAAATTAATTTATGTTGGATCAGCATTGCTAAACTAGGCAACAAACCAGAACCATGTAGGAGAATTTGAAAAGAATAATCAACAGGAAATTACATGTTTTTAAAATCAAATTCTCTAATATTTGGTCACTTATACGTTCTAAAAGCCAAGACATTTGTGCTAGTGAACCAAAAATGTTTTAGATGGTTACTAACATATCTGGAAGAATAAAAGTGTATTTTCACTGTAGGCCAAAGTCATCGATTTTTCTCAAATGAATCAAATAAAATTTACTAGAAATTTGTAAGAGAATTTTAACCCAAGTTTTTGAAATATGATTCCTTACATGTGATTTTCCTTTTTTAAAGTATGCTAAAGGGAAAGTTATTTTGAATGAAAGAGCTAACATAAAGGGAGGTTACCAGCCTGTCTTTAGATAGCTTTTGGCCTTAGAGTGTTCTAGCAAACTGTATTGAAATGAATGGAAGCAATTATAAAAGGAAGCTGCTGACCTTTTTGAAGAGGCTGCCAATCCATAATACCTCCTGCGATGCTCATCCCCTTTATTCCTGCTTAACAAACCTTGTCACCCTTGTCGCAGTGCCTCAGAACCCCTTGTTAACTTTTCCCCTTTTGTTGTCTTTAGGGTATCTGCAGCAGCCTGTCTGCCAAAATACCTCTCAATTGCCAATTAAAGGAAGTTTAAGAATGAGTACCTAGGGATAAATTAACCTAGCAAGTTAACCCGGGGAACAATGTGTTAGGGATCCCAACTCTCATCATCACAGCCTTATATATTTACCTACTCATCTGACTGTGTTGGCAGTGCAAGGGCAGGTGGTTTGGGTTATAGATTTGCACGACAGTTAGAATGCATCTCCATCCAGTTTTTTTGACTGTAAACAATTTGAAAAAAACAAACACTAGAATGTTAGAAATTTCTTTCCCTCTGATGTATTCATTTTCTCTCACTGAATAAACACTGATATTTAAGCACTGCTTGGTAAAAACACTTAACAGCTACCTGTAGGCAGAATAAAGCAATTCTTTTAGGCAAGTGTTATCCAGAATATTTCCTTGGCTTATAATGCTGACTTAACATATAAACCCCTGGCTCATCCGGTTTGGATTAACAATCATTTGAATGGTTATTAAGCAGAATTCTTGGGAATTGAATAGTTTTGGCACTCAGATAAGAAAAGAAAAATCCCGTATTTAAATCATTTGATATTTGAACACCTTTTCAAGTATTTAAGATTTCTTTTTCATTTTATTGTCTTTTTTAGTTTGTGTTTCAGATTTTCTGCATTCATAGTGATTACTTTTCTTGAAGGAATATTTTAGACCATGAACCCTCAGTACCTATTACTGAATAACTTGTGAACTTGGTTGCAGTAGTAGAATGGAGAAAAATGAGATGGGAGAATTTAAAACATGCAGTGTATTAATCCTAAGGTACCTTTATTTTTTATAAATATCATGAATTGTTGCTACTATTTGTTGTCACCATATATTACCTTATTTACATTTTTGAAGATCAAGGTGTGGCAAAGACCTAGCATGTAATAAGCCTTAACTATTATGCTTCAGCATTTCCACATGCATAATTTAACATCTAAACAAATTTATGATATCATTTTTACTATTAGTTTTTAGATAAAGAACCTATGTTTTATACAGATGAGGTATTTGCATTAAGCCACATAGCTAGTTAGAGGCAGGAGAGAAATTAAAATTCAAATGGAATTTTCAAGTTCAAATAGAATTTTCTTTGGATCCAGAGTCAATGTTTCATTTTTCCCATATATTGTATTATACTACTTATAAATAAATCCTTTGCCAGATCAGGAGGTACCAAATATCAAGTGGAAAAAAACCAAATACAAGATGAAATATCACTGATTCTGTAACTTTTACTTAGATGATTTAAGGAAACTTTGGAGTTTATACAAAGTTAATTTGTAAAAATACATTATTCAGGGCAGCTCCTGTGGCTCAAAGGAGTAGGGCACTGGCCCCATGTGCCAGAGGTGGCAGGTTCAAACCCAGTCCCAGCCAAAAACTGCAAAAAAAAAAAAATTCAATTAATCAAATTCAATTAATATTAAATTTTATTAATATCAACTAATATTAATAAAACATCAATCAAGAAGATTGCTTCTTAAAGTTCATCTAATTAACATTGCATTGTAAAAATTGTATTATCCAGGTAAATAAAAGTATGTAAAAAATAAACTAAAGCTATCTTTAGCAGTCACTTAAATAAAATTTCCTATTCTGAAGATGATATTATGTATGTAAAACAACTTGCTCAAGCTTAAACAGCATTTAGGGCAAATAAACAATATTGCATGTTTTCATCTTTTTTTTGTTTGTTTAGCAGGCCTGGGTTGGGCTTGAACCTGCTAGCCCCGGTACATGTGGCCGGCGCCCTATTCACTGAGCTATGGGCGCCGAGCCATGCCTTAATCTTTTAAATTACAGATAAGAATGTTAGCTTGTATTATTATTATTTCTTATAAAATCTCTGCTAGTGCATTTATATGATAATTAGTTATTACAGCAACCTTCTAACATTTCTCTTTTCCCACATTTGCAAATTTTCAATCTAAATTTTAGTTAGTGACCTAACTAAATATGGCTGAATCGATTCCTAGGGAATTCCTCACTTCTTATTGTGCTACATTCTGTAGGTGTATCAGAAGTTATTGGCTGCTATTCTGGCTGGGCCTGGTTGTCTTGGTACTTTATTAAAAAAAAATAAAGAAGGCTTTTTTCTTCTTTTATACAATATAATATTCTATTTCTCACCATTTAGATAGTCACTTCTTGCTTCCTGCAGAAACATTTCTTCAATGTGTCCTCTGAAACACTGTCAGAATGCTAGGAATTTGTATTACAAATGGTTTCCTTGTAATGTGTTTCCATATTAGAACATTTCATGATTATTATTTTATTCTTTCTTTGTGTTACAGTACAGTGTCAAGGTTAATTGTAAAGGAGAAAAAGTACTTTCATCTAAGAAATGATTCCACTGATTTTAAAACACAGTTTTTAAAAATTGTCTTAAATACAGTATTTTATTTACCCAGAAGTAAGATTTGTTTCTTTTTTTTCTTGGTAATTAATAAAAAGAAAGTATTTTGGAAAAGTGCCTAAGGTTGCATTGGTTGGAATATATGTGGTATTTGTTAACCTGATTTTCTAGTTTCTTCGAAGGATAGCCATATTTAACATAGTATGGAACAACCAGTATTTCTTTTTTTCTTTCTTGATTAGCAGCCTCATTCCCATTATTGGAAAATAATTAAGTGACTCCTAAAAGCTTCTTTATCTTACCTAAGACAGAATAACAATTTCTTAATTGGTCCCTATGTTATTTCTTATGAGGTTCCTTTTTAGATCATACAGGGAAATTTTGGATCTGGGAATTACGATTAAAACCTAAAGCGGAGAAGAGAAATGGAGTCTTCTTCCTCCTTTCTTGCCTCTCTTCCACACCTTAAGAATTCTGAGAGAAGACTTGAGTGCATATTACATCATCTTCTTTTCCAATTTTGTAATAGACTTTTAGAAGAGCAAAAGGTGTTCCCAACCTCATTCTAATTGCTCAGCATGATTCTTAACAATCTGACTTTATATAATTAAAAAAAAAGTCTAGTGTAAGTTTATTCTTTGAGGCTCCTTGTGGCACTTCATTAGATTTCATATTTATGGTCTAGGCCATAATTTCTTTTCCTACATCTTGTACTTTGATCTCCTCCTTAGCTAGGCAAGTGCCTTATGAAGAAGAAGGGGGGGAGAAAGTTGGTTTACATACTACAGTAATTAAGAACTAAAAAGATGCTTTCACAGCTGTTGCTTTTGAAGTCAAGTTTAGTTAGTGGCAAGGTGCCAATTTTCAATTAAAAATAAGATTTTTATTTAAAAAGTATAATGTGTTATATTATGTCAATAATTCATTTTTAATGCATTCTGTTTTTGAAAAAAAAATTCTCTGCTAGTAACAGGGGTCCAAACTATCAATTATTAAAGTCTGAATCCTTTGACAATGGTATAGCATTCTGTGTTTGTTCAGCTTTTGTTTGTTCATCATTTGTTAGGCTGAAAGAAAACCCTTTCCCTTACTTTTGCCTACATGCTTAAGGAGAATTTGTAGCTAAGACATCTTTTTTTTTTAATTTTTCTTTCATCTCTGAAAAAAATATTCTAAGTTCATGAATATGACTCATACACTGTCCTTAAAGTTTAATTCAAATCAACTTGGTAGTAATTTAACCTTTTTTCTGTTCCTATTTTTCCTTATAATAGTAAAGATGCGTTTACCTAACCTGGACAAATAAGCCAATTTTCTTAGTTTCCAAAAGAATGACATTGGAGGAAGCCAAGGTGTGAGCTATTATCCTGGTGGGAATTTGGCATTGACACTGGCTCATAATAAAGGTAAAATACTGGGAAGATGTGCCAGTACCTGATGGCATCGCCAAGGAGGGATGGGGAACACAGAGCACCTTCTTGTTCCTCCCATGGAAACACTGTTGTTTTCAGGGTGATGGACCAAACTCTGAAGAATTAAAATGTACATGACTTACCTTTAAAAAAATATAAAAGGAAATGTTTTAATTTCTTTCCTCCTGTCATCTCTCTGCCCGTGGTTCTGGCTTCCTTTGGGGTCAGTGGTGTTCAGTGCTAATCGTGGTCTACTTGGTTCAAGCTCAGCTTCTCCTTGTCAGGTAATTAACTTGGCCTCACAGCAGCCCTTGGCAGCCATGGCTTTTTATTTGGATATATTTACTGAAAAGCCTGGGTAGATTCGTTGCCAACTAAACTGTGTGCATGTGCCCGTGTGTGCTATATGTGTAACCAAGATTTAACAGTGTGCTTTTCCCCTCCTCAGATTAGTTTATTTGGCTATTGATAATTACAATGAAGGAGATCTGAATGGCAGGTCTGGTTGAGGAGATAGGTGGGGACTTAGTATTCCAGCATGAGTCTGTAAGGGAAGACGACTTGATATTTTTTGTTATTATGTTTTGAACTGGATGTCATATCTTCAAAGAAGAGGGGTTTTCTTCCCTGGTCTTGCCTTAAATAGACAGACTGGATAAACTGGATTCATATACTAGAAAATTAGTCTGCCTTTTCCAACCCAAACTATTTGAAAACCATCAAACTTTAAATTCTGTAGAGTATTTGAGTATTTTAGGACTGAGGAAAAGGAAAAGGGAAAGTAGATTAGGAGAGCAGATCCCCAAAACTCCAACACTATCTTTTTTCTTCTTTTTTTGGTCATATTGAAGGAGCAAAGCTCTAGGCTTGTTTAGAAGCAGCTCTCAGTCTGTTCCTTGGTACTCTGCAGCAATGCAGCTGATCACGGCTAGACAAAAAACATAACCATCCTAATTTATTTCACTGAGCATTCATTACCATTATATTCGGCAAGATTCTACGTGTTAATGGACATTTCTGTTGCATTTTATTTGTCCAGTTGGTAGTCAGGAATAACTTTTACGTTTCTTTTCTTTTCTCAAATCCTCACCACCTTCTGTCCTTTATTCAGTTACACTAGTAGCCTCACTTTCTCTGTGCCAATGAGAAAACAGAGCAACCAGCCATCAAAAGATGCTTCCCACAAGCTCCCACCAGCACACATGCCCCAACACTTGCATCTCTGTCTCCTATTTGAGTTTTCTCCTGTCAGTTTAGAGAAACTGTCTCTACATGGAAGGACAACTCCTCTGCCTGTGTTCCAGATCCATCTCTTTCACTTATTCAAGCATAGCAGTCTACAAATTCTACTTTCCTATTCACGACCACCAATTTTTATTACATACTTGATTATTCCCACTGAAAAACAAATGGGCTGTAATTACTCCCATCAAATCATATTGAAAAGGATAAAAGATTCACCCCTTTCGGTTCCACTACCTTTTTATTTCTCTGTCTTAGCAGAGATGTAAAGCTTCTTAAATATGTGATCTGAACTTGAATTTTTCCCTTCCAATAAGTGATTGAACACAGGCCAGTCTGCTTTTTTCCCCCTGTATAAACTGCTTTTGTCAGAGTTAGTTAATACTGACTTTAGCAGCTCTTTTTCATTGAAATGTGGTCCTTACCTACATTCAGGAAACCACACTACCTTTATTTTTTGTCTGTTTGTTTGGTTTTTGGTTTTCTTTGCCTTAAGGTTTATTCTTCTCCTTATCACCTTTATCTTGTCACACTGATGTGCCCCAGGGCTGACGATTTGCACCTGTTCTCTCTTTACGGTCACACACTTCTTGGTCTTATACATCCCATTACATTATATTTCAACCTGAGGCTGAAACCTCCTAAATTTATATCTTCAGTCTCAGTCATTTCCCTGTCTTCAGGATCATTTATACCAGTTAACATATGAAATAATCTCATTGCAACATCTGTCCCCTAGTAGATCACCATGGTGGCATATAGGAAAACAAAGATCTTCATTGGTGATAGCAGTTTGCATATTAGGAAAAAATAATCTCCATCCTGGACCAGACGTGCTTTAATCAGCCTACTCTTCTTTCATCAAGGGTAGGTTGGGTTTTATGACTCACAAGGCCTGTATTACATAAGAGTCTTACAGATTCAGCAGGTTTTGGAGAAAAGCTACAAATATTTTTGAGGGGAGCTGAGTAAGCATATATGTCACATATGACCCATGTTCTTTTGGGAAAAGGGCTTCAGCATTAAAATGTGGTAACGTTTGGTTCTTTATATCAAAAGGAAAACTTTAGGACACAGGACAATTTATGTGTAGGCTCTATAAACTGGATGAAACTGGCTTAAGGTCTGCAATTACTTATAAGAAGAGAATGTTTGTAAGGCCAGTCCTATCTCTAAGTAGAGTTATAGTGGTCTGGGTTATAAATCAGAGTTAGGAAGACTCTGATGCAGTGGTTCTCAACCTTATGAATGCCACAATGTACTTTCATTGTTAAAAAGGGTCACAACTCACAAGTTGATAACTGCTGCTAATGGCTCCTTTTGTTAGGGAGTTGAGTGAGAGTGTGTTTTCTTTTTTCTTGTAGCTGTAAGAATCTGAGAATTTGCCAAGCCAACTAGACTTAAACCCTTGACCCATAGATAACTTTTTTCTTTAACATTAGAGTCCATCTGGCTTCCTAAAGATCACATATCTACCCTTTTATTCAGAGTCTGTCCCATGGAGAACATTTTTCACCAATCATAGTTTGGGTTGCCTTGGATCCATAAGCCCTCCAATGCTATAGCCAGAGTGGTCTGACTTTCTTCTCTGGGACATCTAGTTCCAGGGCAGGACAGTTACATAATATAGCTAATTGGGGCAATGAAGGGGTAGGTTAGGACAGAGTGTTAAAACCTAGATTTGATAATTAAATAAAGAAATCTTGGTTATAGTCAGAATTCGTAGGTGGAATCATTATACATGAAATGAGTAGAGGATGCAGTCTTAGTAAGGTGAGACAGACAAAACGTACAGAGTTTAAAAAGGATAAAGAAATCCCCTTTCTCCTTTAGACATAGGATTAATATACTCAGTTTTAACAGGCTTTCAAAAACTGATTGGATTTCTCTAACAAAATATGCTTCCTCATAGGTCAGATCCAAGACCTCATAGGGTCTTAGAGGAGGAAATTTGTTGGAGCCAGGTGGCCTGCTGCCTGATTTTGTCTAAATAAGTTTCAACTTCCAAGAAGGTATTAAGAGAGGTGCAATATGATAAGTCTGTCCAGTTCAGGCATTTGTCTGCCTTCTCAGTTCTTGGTGTGCTCTTGGCTGAAGAATCAGCAGATTAACCAAAAGCAAGGCAAGGGTGAAACAAAGTTTATTGAGGAGAAGAATGATAGATATACAGAGAAAGAGCAAGACAGGTTTATAGAGCACGGTATGTTTGTCATAGACAGTGAACAAACCCCTCATCCTGACAAACTCATCTCTGGTAATGACCAGAGGTTGGTACTGGTCTGGAGTCCTGTTTTACACTGTCTGGAATGAGCCCTCCTTATGGTTCAGATGTCACCATGGAGACACTTTGATGGACAGTTAATGACATGATAATCAACCTTAGGTTACTCAAGGTCACTTTGCAAATCCTAATGTTTCTGAGCTTCCTGGCTTATGAGCTGGGGGATTCTCCTCATTCATTTGCAGATTAGCAGGATTCCAGGTCCGTCTTTCTAAGAGGCTTCTTACCAGTTGATAAAGTCATTCTCATTACCTCAAAACATTCTGGTCATATCTAAAAATATGCTATTCTAGGCAAAGCCTTGGTAAAATAACCAGTGTCCCCAATGCATCCTGTTACAAAAGAAATATCCTTATTAAACTTACACAGATAGAGACAAAGGCAAATTTTGCTACTTTACACATTTGCTGTCATCTAGAAATAGCTCAAACAGAAAATAAAAAGGTTTATTGAGTCTTCTTCAATCAGAGCAGCAGCCTTCCAGACAGGATGTTGCCCATTCCCCTTGGCACCGCCATCCACAAACTCAGCAGCTTTTAGCCAGTGGGATGAGAACAGTTTATCAGGCCGTGTGGGATCTAGCAGCTTACACCATTCTGGAAATGCCTTTCTCATGAAAACCCCCTCCCCAGGTACCATGACATGTGCTATGAAAACCATCTCTATTTCATTAAGGACCTCTTCTGGCCATTGCTATCTTTGTGAAGGTATATCTGACATCACCCCAGACAGAATGGGTATTTTATGCATCAAGATCACTTTATGTCCTTCAGTCATAGGAGTAGTTTCAGTTAATAGTCCAGAGCAGTGAGTTAATTCCCCACAAGTGGAAATTCTCTAATCCAAGTTCCCAGGAGTCATTGTCGGGAGTTCTCAAAGGTTTTTGCCACAAGTCCCAGTAAATGCACCTTAGAGGACTATTAAGTGGAATATTTGTCCCTACCAGCATCCCAGATTTTAGTTTATAATTATGAGCTCTGACAGTTAAGTTCACAAACTCATGCTAGAAGAAGTGCTACTTCTTTGCTGAATATCACTATAGTCACCTTCAACTTACTGTCATTGGGAAGCTATGAAACTGATAGCATCTACTCCACCCTTCAAAGCAATTTTGGTACTCTTTATCTGTAATGGCAATCAGAGCTATCATTGTATGAGGCATCACAATTAAGTTCATGAACTCATCCTAGAAAAGGTTCTTTGAAAGGTAGACTAGGCCCTGGCTTCAGAATATAGCTTCCCAAGGGGAGGACTCCAAAGGTGACTGTAATGATATTCAGATATGAGGTATGTAGCACTTTATCTAGAATGAGTTCAACAAACTTAATCATCAGACCTTGTACATACCATGTGAGCTAGGGCAATCTTACTGGTTCCTGTTTAGCATGTCCAATTAATATTGTTAAAAGGATGGATGTACATGCCTTCTATTTTATAGTAACAGATAGGGGAAACATTCCCTAGTCAGACACAATGTCCACTCCCACTAAACATTTAGGTAAAGAAGCACAACTACTTTATATAAAGCTTATTTAAACATTTCAACTTTCATAATTTTATCAACCCTTGCATGTTTATGTTCTCCTTCCAGGGACTTCTCCAATCCCAGACCATGTTATCCTCTGTCATGAACAAGGCTTCAGGTTCCCATCAGGGCTTGGGTCAAAAGCTTATATACCATCCTGACAAACAGGTTGTGGGAGAAGGGAGAGGATGAATTCTGTGGAAGGGGAGTAAAGGATTAGGAGGAGGAATGAATGTGTCTGTGAAGAGAGATTAAATTTTACATTGTCCTGTGAAAGGTCTGTTTAATGTGTTTATATTCTTGGCCTTATACAGAAGAGAAGAAAAAGAAAATGCTCTCCTTGGTGAGTCTGGAGCTTAACCAGATAAAGGTCAGTGCTTTGAGAGAAAAAGTAGTGGGAAAAGTCAGAGAAATAAACAAAAGAAGAGCTGTCAACTCCATACATTTTTTGCATGTGTCATTTTATTTGGGGTTTTCTCGTTTATGGAGACTTTTGTTTAATATTGAATTATTCTCTTTTAGGGATACTATGAGAGACTTTTGATTTCTTTCAGAATCCTTGAAATATAAATTATAGAGAATGATCTTCATTGGTTTGGGAAGGTTCAATAGCCTATTTTTTCTAATTTACCATGCGAGTCAGGCCCTGAGCCCAGGACATATAGGTAACTTTTATTTTCTTAATTGGGGTCTTCCTTGATAGGGGGTGTCTCTGATAACATATCTAATAAATATCAAAAATCCAGATATAGATCTCTACCCCCATGCCTACCCAAGCAATGGCACACATGGAACCCCCCCCACACACACAGACTGTAGTAAATAGTAACACCATGCTTCCAATTTCTCAGGCTAAAAATATTAGCACAAATCTTGGCTCTTTTTCCTATATTCATATCTGACCTATCAGCAAATTTTCCATTTCTCACTTCAAAATATAATTAGAATTTCATTATTTTTCACCACCTCTGGGATATTACCCCAGTCCAAATCACCCTCTTTTATTTTCCTGGATCAATTCATTAACCCTTTAAAGTAGTATCTCTACTTCTGTTTTACTCTCTTTCATACTTTATCTTAAACTTAAAATAATTTTTGAGACATATAAGTTAGAGCATGGCATTCATCTCAGTAAAGTCATCTGTACACCTAGTCATGGCCGAGTACAGAGGCTCACTCCTATAATCCCAGCACTCTGGGAGGCCAAGGTGGGTAGATTGCTCAAGACCAGCCTCACCAAGACTGATACCCCCATGTCTAATAAAAAGAGATTAACTAGCTGGATGTTGTGGCAGGCACCTGTACTGCCAGCTACTCAGGAGACTGAAGCAAAAGGATTGCTTGAACCCAGGAGTTTGAGGTTGTTATGAGCTATGATAGCATGGCACTCTACTCAGGGTAAAAGAATGAGAGTAACACTCTGTTCCTACCCCCCCCCAAAAAAAATTATCCAGTCTTTTTCCATCTGCCTCATGGTAAAAGCCAGCATCCTCCCAGAGGTACTAAGGTTCTATCTAATTTGGTACGTTCCTTGTTTCCCCAGCTCACCTCCTCTCATGCATCTTTTCTTGCTGCCTTGCTGGTTCTGTATAGCTCATCCACACTTCCCCTTCCAGGATATCTCACCTGCTGTTTCTTCAGTCTTAAATGCTTCTCCTTCCATTTGAGGAGTGCATGTTCTTTCCCAAGTGCCTACACTTGATTTGTCAGGCCCACCAGAATCATTTACAAAGAATTTGTCTGACAAGTCTCACGGGGGAAATCTGCCTTCCCCACACCAGACTTGGTGCACAGCCAGTGAAATCTAGTCCCCCAGGGAGGCTGAAGTCAAGGGCGCAGGCCCCTCTGGCCAGCTCTGCTCTGGTCCATATTTGCTTTTCTAGTATAGGCACCTTCATTCCTAGGTCTCTTTACCTGTGGCCTTTGGATGAGGTCTTCTGCTAATAATTCATTATTGGGAGAAGGAAGAGAACTCTAAAGACACTTTTCCCAACTCTTAATACTCAGTACTTTTTTCCACTCCTGGCCCTCCTTCATCCCCAGCTATTCGTCCTCCAACCCCAGGCCCATAAATTGAAGGAACCTTATTTGGTTGGGGGTACACTCCTTTGATAGTGAAAAAAATGTCAAATGTCAAATGTCAAATGTTTCATGTTATGAAACTGATGATGCTGTGTTGCATTTAGAGGAATATAGTTAATAATACTTACAACCTATTGTAAAGTGTCACTTAAAATAGTAGCTTTAGCACAGAGATTTTGCAGGCACAGGACTCAGTTGAGAAGAAAGAACATCAGGATCTGTTAATACTTCTTTTATCTGTAAAATGAAGCCTGTATGGTTTTCTGTCATGGAAGGTACACCATCTGTACCTCAACTCACTAAATTTACCAAATTCAGTCAGATTTCATGACATTTATTTTGAAGATATCTGTTTATGTTGAAGATATCTATTCCCTGTTTTCTGTTTGCAAGAGTGTTCAAAGCAAGTGACTTCTCATAGCAAAGGAAATCTTCTGCTATTACCCGAATAAAGTATAAAACATGCTGATTCAGTGGTAGCAATTGATTCACCCAAAGCAATTGAATAATATATTTTCCTTTTGAAGTATTGCATGAAGTTGTTCTGTTTGGTTGAAGGCTAATTCATGCAGCTGATCTGTATCGGTCTCCTTAAAAGAGGCAGCTGTTTGTACTTTTAAACATTACCGTGGTCTAAGCACCCTACGACTTTGAAAATGCATTCTTTCACAGTTTCTACATCACAGAATGGCTTCCTTTTTTTCTGAGTACATAAGCAAGCTTATAAATTACTTTAGTGGCATTGTTTTCAGGTTTTATTGCTGCTTGAAAGAATTGTCTTTAAAAAATTTTTAAAAAAGAATTGTCTTTACTTTTGCTCTTCATCTTTTAATTTCTACACTACACCCTTTTGTGCCTCTCCATCTAATTTAAAATATTTGTGGTCCTTATGCTGATGAGTATTTAATTTCTTTAACATTGATATTGCAGTGTCACAAAGCAAGCTAGTCATCTTATCTTTAGCAGAAACAAGATAACATTGCCATTCCCAATCCTCATTAAAAATCTGTTTTCTTCTTTTGGCATTGTCTTGTCAAACATGACAGCCTGTTAAGCAGAGAGAATTAAAAAATTGCCATTGAGCTGTGCAGTTATTCACAAATTCCACATCAGACAGAAACACAGCACACCCTTGTCAAAAGCAGAATACAGTCTAGCCTACTCAACCTCCCTAAACTCTCACCAACCAGGCTTGTGTGATAATGCCTTAGATAAGCGAAGAGGAGAAAGAGGGGAGGGGAGGGGGGA
>CAUYON010207828.1:0-15048 GCA_963573935.1 Arctocebus calabarensis
TGGAATCTTCACGACATCCCCAGGCTGGCTGTGCTCCCGGTCACAGTCCCCGTGCCTTCTGGGCAGCCATTGCACAGGAACGCTGTGGGCTTTGGGGTAGACAAATGCAGGGTCACCTAACAGTTGAGTGGCCTACATGGGGCACTGAACATCTATGCCCCTCATCTGCAAGTGGGCAATAAATACACTCTTCTTGTAGAGTAATCATACAGCTTTACCTTCCACTGAGCACCCAGTAAGGGGCAGATGACCAAGGGGCACAGTAATGAAGTGGTACAGAGGCCAAAGTTGTGGGAACCAGGGGATATTGTTGCAGTTCAATGGTCCCAAGTCTGAGCCCTGAGGGAAAAAGTTGATGTGAGACCAACATTGGAACTGTTTCCCAAGGAGCAAAGGATAGAGCAAGGTCACAGTATGACTTTGTGTTTCTGTAGGCCTGGGTGAACTTAGCCACTTTCTGACATGTGCAGGATGCGCTGCTCATATGTTCAACAGCTTTGGGAATTTCACAAGAGTGGGCCTTTGGTGCATTCTTCAGCAGAGTGACAGTGGCAAGGAGCTGCCCTTGCCTCAGTTTCCTAGCCACAAACATGACATTAAGGATAGGACCAGCAGAGGCAGACCTTATCTCATGTTCCATGCAAAGCGTGAGTGAGGGCTTTGCTCAGGAACTCTTGTAGATTGATTTTTAAATTGGCCCTAATTCTCCATCACTCCCTGTATCAACACCCTTTTTAATATATCTTCAAATCGTCAACAACTCAGGTAAAAAAGACCCGGTGGGAGAATCCATACAGGGGGAGAACTAGCTACATATTTGGGTTCCTATGGATTCCAATCCATCTGTCCAGGCCAGGGAGTCATTGACAGCCCTTATCCAAGCTATTTTTTTTTAACCTATGACTGAGCTAATCCTCTACTTTCCAAGCCTATTCTTGTCAGGGAGGAAATGGCCATTGGTATACGTTCATCTCTCTCTGGAATTTAGTTACTTTGGACTTGATCACAAACAGAACTCTCAAATGTCCATTAAAAAACTATGACTTTAAAAAAAAAGGCTCGGCGCCTGTGCCTCAAACGGCTAAGGCGCCAACCACGTACACCTGAGCTGGTGGGTTCGAATCCAGCCCCAGCCCACCTAACAACAATGACAGCTGCAACCGAAAAATGGCCGGGCGTTGTGGCGGGCGCCTGTAGTCCCAGCTACTTGGGAGGCAGAGGCAGGAGACTCGCTTGAGCCCAGGAATTGGAGGTTGCTGTGAGCTGTGATGCAATAGCACTTTATCCAGAGTGACAGCTTGAGGCTCTGTCTTTAAAAAAAAAAAAACTATGACTTTTTTGATTATCTGATTTTTTTGTGTGTGTGCTTGTCACAGTGAAATTAATGATATTTCAGGGCCTACATCCTAACCAGAAGTCAGAACAAGCCTACTCCAGACCCATGAAGAAGCTACTTCTTGCTCTTGAGACATTTTAAATGATCTTTTTGAACACTAGAAACTACTTAGGGTGGTAGGAGTATTCATGCATGTGACTTTGTCATGAGAGGGAAAGTGACTCTAATGGATTTGTAGTTTCCCTGAGGCCCATTCTTATAGAACTAGGGATATTGATAATGGGGGTTTGTTTGGCTCCCTGGCTATGCAAGTAACAAGTAGACACAATTAAGCACCAGATATATCAATAGGAAAAAATATGTAGACCTGGTCCACTAAATATTTTTCCAAGATTCATATGAAATTCTCATCTATTTGAGTGATGAAATCTTCCTTGTCTCACCTACCCCATCCTCTCTATTAACAATTAGCCTGTAGCTCAGTCAATCAGGAACCGGCCCCATATACTGAGGGTAGTGGGTTCAAACCCAGCCCCGCCGAACTGCAAAACAGAAAAATAGCTGGGCGTTGTGGTGGGCGCCTGTGGTCCCAGCTACTTGGGAGGCTGAGGCAAGAGAATCGCCTAAGCCCAGGAGTTGGAGGTTGCTGTGAGCTGTGTGACGCCACGGCACTCTACTGAGGGCAATAAAGTGAAACTCTGTCTCTACAAATAAAAAAAAAATTAAAATCTGAATTTTTGTGTAGAAGGCTAGGACAATGAGGTATTGTAAAGCCAGATTTGGGAATATGGTGTTGGTTCACCGGACAAGGTGCAATTGGGTGTTCAATAACAAAAGACTGCTTTCTTTTCGAAATTTTGCATCTGTGTTTATTACCCAAATTGCCCACAGTGTGTCCATAAAGTTCACGTGCAATTTAACAAGCTTTATCAGTCTGGGTGTACCACATGATGATAGACCAGGAGCACTGGACACATTTATGCTCCCCAAAACATTTAGGGTTCCATCCTGGGATCATTTAGGGAAATAATCTATTATAGCTTACACAGTGGCACCTGAGAAAATGCAACAGAAGCAGCTGATAGAAATAGGAGGCACAGTGGATAGTGACAGCACAACAGAAGTGAGTAGATGGCAGGAACTCAGGATAGTGTTATGCATGCCCACAGATTACACGTGGCAAAGAATACATATAGATAGGCTCCTAAGAACTAGGACTTCACCACACCAGCCCCCAGGAGGAAATGCCCATGGTTCTCCCTCAGTGAGAAGCAGGGTGGGAGGATGGCAGCGCATTTGGATACTGATGCTGCACCTGCTGAAAACCCTGGTAAAAGTGCAGCTTCTTCCAGGATGAGCAAGGCAGAGCCATTCCTCCAGACCCCTGGCTGTTATCCCCCAATGACTACTGCCATCAGCATATGCAGTTCCTTGCCTGGAGAGCAGAAGAACTATGACCTTTTCCTCCCCTTTCTTGATAGTGTTTTCAAATGCACAGAAGTTTTTCACCTTTGTGAAGTCCAACTTTTCTGTTTTTTTCCCTATGGTTGCTTGAGCTTTTGGTGTTCTATTTGACAAAACAATTTCCTAATCTGAGATCATAAAGATTAACATCTATGTTTTCTTGTAACTGTGCTATAGTTTCAGCTCTTGCATGGAGGTATTTGATGTATCTTTAGTTTGTATGGTTGTGAGGAAGGAGTCCAACAATTTTACATATGAATAGCCAGTTGTCTTAGCATCCTTTGTTGAAAAGATGATTTCTTTTTCCTCATGCAATGGTTTTGGTGTCCTTCTCAAAAAAAGTCAGTTGACCATAAATTATGGGTTTATTTGTGGACTTTAAATTCTAGTCCACTGCTCTATAAGTCTATCCTTATGCCAGTACCAGACTCCTGATTACTGTAGAGTTCCATGAAGTTTAGAAATCTAGAAGTCTAAGTCCTCCAACTTTGTTCTTTTTTCTCAAGAGCATTTGAAGTCATGTGCAATTCCATATAAACTTTATAATTGTCTCTTCCTTTATAAGAAAAAGGTCATAGAATTTTGATAGGAAAATTGTTGAATCTGTAGAATGACTTAATATTGTCATTTTAACAATATTAAGTCTTCTAATCTATCAGAACAGCATTTATTTTCATTTATTTAGGTCTTCTTTAATTTCTTTCAACAAGATTTTATAGGTCTCAGGGTTTGTCATATACATCTCTAAATTTAGTCCTAATCATTTTATTCTTTTTGATGGTATTGTAAACAAAGTTGTTTTCTTAAGTTTATTTTCAGATCATTCATTGCTAGTACATAGAAATACAACTTATTTTTGTATATTGCTAATGTATCCTGAAACTTTTTTGAACTCATTTTTAGCTCTAATTTTTTTTAATTCCAGATTAATATGAGGGTATAAATGATTAGGTTACAACGTTTGGATTTGTTAGGTAAGGTCCCTGTTGTAGTTGTGCACCTTCCGCATACCCTTACATTGTGCCCATCACGTAGGAGCACACCAATCCCCTCCGGCTTCGCCTCTCTCCTTCCCCCCAACTTGAATTGAATTGAGGTTTTCTCTTGTGTGGGCATGTATTATTTCATCTACTGGCTTCATATTAGTATTGAATACATTGGATACTTGCTTTTCCATTCTTGTGATCCTTTACTAAAAAGAACGTTCTTCGACTCCATCCAGGTTAATACAAAAGACATGAAGTCTCCATATTTTTATGGCGGAATAGTATTCCATGCTGTACATATACCACAGTTTGTTAATCCATTTCTGGGTTGATGGGCATTTAGGTTGTTTCCACATCTAGACAATCATAAATTGAATTGCAATAAACAATCTAGTGCAAATGTCGTTAGGATAACATGATTTTTTTTGCTTTTGGGTAGATGCCTAGTAATGGGGTTGCAAGATCAAAAGGAAGGTCTATTTTGAGTTCTTTGAGGATTCTCTATTCTTCTTTCCAAAGAGGCTGTGTTAGTTTGCAATCCCACCAACAGTGTCAAAGTGTTCTCTCTCCACATCCATGCCAGCATCTTCAGCTTTGGGGCTTTGTGATGTGGACTAATCTCATTGGGGTTAGGTGATCTCTCAGGGTAGTTTTGATTTGCATTTCTCTGATTATTGAGGGATGATGAACAACTTTTCATTTGTCTGTTAGCCATTCATCTGTTTTCTTCAGAAAAGGTTCTATTTATATCTCTTGCCCAGAGAGAGGTGGGATTGTTTGCTCTTTTGTTTTGTTGATTAATTTGAGTTCTCTGTAGATTCTAGTAATCAATCCTTTGTCAGATTCATAACATGCAAGTATCTTTTCCCATTCTGAAGGTGTCTGTTTGCTTTAATTTTTGTGTCCTTGACTGTGAAGAAGCTTTTTAGCTTAATTAAGTCTCGCTTATTTATTTTTCTTGTTGCAATTGCCAATGGAGTCTTCTTCATAAAATCTTTCCCCAGGCCAATATAGTCAAGAGTTTTTCCCACACTTTTTTCTAGAATTTTTACCATTTCATGTCATAAATTTAAATCTTTCATCCATCATGAGTCAATTTTTGTAAGTGGTGAAAAGTGTGGATCCCGTCCCAGTCTTTTACATCTGGGTATGCAGTTCTCCCAGCACCATTTATTGAAAAGGGATTCTGTTCTCCAGCGTATGCCTTATTTAGTTTCTACAAGATCAGATGATAATAAGAGGCTGGTTTCATCTCTAGATTTTCTATTCTGTTCAATATGTTTGTGTCTCTATTTTTGTGCCAATACCATTCTGTTTTGATCACTGCAGACTTGTAATATAAACTGACATTTGGTAGAAGAATGCCTCTGGGTTTGTTTTTACTACTAAGAATTGTCTTGGCTGTATGAAATTTGTTCTGATTCCATATAAGACAAAGAACAATATTTTTTGAGTTCTTCAAAGTATGATGTTTGTATTTTAATGGGGATTGCATTAAATCTTTATAATACTTTGCGTAGTCTAGAAATTTTAACCATGTTGATTCTTCCCAGCCAAGATCATGGTATATTCTTTCTTTCTTTCTTTCTTTTTTTTTTTTTTTTTTTTTAGACAGAGCCTCAAGCTGTCACCCTGGGTACAGTGCCATGGCATCACAGCTCACAGCAACCTCCAGTTCCTGGGCTCAAGCGAGTCTCTTGCCTCCACCTCCCAAGTAGCTGGGACTACAGGCGCCCGCCACAACGCCTGGCCATTTTTTGGTTGCAGCCGTCATTGTTGATTGGCGGGCCGGGGCTGGATTCGAACTCACCAGCTCAGGTGTATGTGGTTGGCGCCTTAGCCCGTTGAGCCACAGGCGCCGAGCCTATTTTTTTTTTGGTTGCAGTCATCTTGTTGTTTGGCGGCCTGGGCTAGATTCAAACCCAACTCAGTTGTACGTGGCTGGTGCCTTGCCACTCTTCAATGCAGGTGTGCTAAGCTGGGTGATCGGGCCGCATGTGGGCTGCTGGAAGTAGGCATCAGAATCGCCCTCTCACAAGGTATTGCAAACGTCCCAAGAGAGCACAAGGCCCTGTGCTCTGGCTCCAGGATGGGGCTGTGCCTGCCTAATGCCTTTCTAATAAAACTCCTTTACAGAGCTTTATAGTTTTCTGAACACTTTCACATCAGGGAACTCCTTTGGGCCCGTGAGGTCGGCTGAGCCGGGGCATCACTATCCCCGTTTTACGAATGATGAAGCTGAGATTCTGATTAAAATCACTGGTCAAAGTCACATGCTATAACTCAAGATTTCTGCAGCCTCACTAATATTGTGGTCATATTGTGGTTATATTGTGGTGAAAACAGTGCTTGTTGAGGGTGGCACCTGTGGCTCAGTGAGTAGGGTGCCGGCCCTATATACCGAAGGTGGCGGGTTCGAGCCCAGTCCCAGCCAAACTACAAAAAAAAAAGCCGGGCATTGTGGCAGGCGCCTGTAGTCCCAGTTACACAGGAGGCTGAGGCAAGAGATTCGCTTAAGCCCAGGAGTTGGAGGTTGCTGTGAGCTGTGATGCTTTAGCACTCTACAGAGGGTGACAAAGTAAGACTTTGTCTCTAAAAAAAACAAAAAACTGTGCTTGTTGAACATTATTACCTGCCAGACACTGTATGAGTCTTTTTTTTTTTTTTTTTTTAACAAGACAGAGTCTAATTCTGTTGCCCCGGGTAGAATGCTATGGCATCAGCCTAGCTCACAGCAACTTTAAACTTATGAACTCGAGAGATCCTCTTGCTTCAGTCTCCTGAGTACCTGGGACTGTCGGCGCCCTCCATGACACCCAGCTAGTTTTTTGTTTTTAGTACAGGCGGCTCTTCTTTTTCTTGAACTCCTTAGCTCCAAGGATCCCACCTTGGCCTCCCAGAGTGCTAGGGTTATAGATGCGAGCCACTGCACCCGCCTGTGAGACACTCTTTATCCAAGTAATATCTTTCAGCTCTCACAAAACCCCTTCAGGTGGTCAACTGCATAACAAAGCTGGATTTGAACCTGGCTATTCAACTCCATGCCTACAATTTCTCAAAGTATGGTCCCTGGGCCAGAGCATTGGCTGGGAACTTGTGAGAAATGCAAGTCTCAGGCCCTACCCTGGACCTACTGAATTAGAACCTTGGGGTGAGGTTCAGCAATCGGTGGTTTAACATACCCTCTGGGTAATTCCGATGCTGTCTCAAATACATTCTTATAATTTGGTGGATTTCAACCTTGCCTACGCAGTAGGATCACCTGGGGAACTTTACTAACTATCCAGGCTCCGCAGAACCAGAATCTCTGGGGTGGGGCGCAGGGACCAGTATTATTTCCAGAAGCTCCCTGATGAATCTAATGTGTCCGTTACTGCCTTTGACATGTACTGAGGGCAGCATGCCCTCAAAGGCTCCATGTTTGACCAGAATGTTCTAGAGTAGCAGAACAGGGCAGCCTATTCCATTTGGCTGTTTCTCAGCCCTGGAGGGAATGAGGGAAGACTTAGAGTTCAGGAAGGAGAGACTCTGGAGGTTCAGCCCCTCCTTGTTAAGAGGCCTCCACAAGGGCCTAGGAAGCCTGCATCCCTGGCAAGGCCCAGAGACCACAGCCCTTTGTCCTGGCATTTGCCCAGCAGGCAGTTGTGTGTGGAGCCGTGGCTCTTTTGTTTGTGTGGTTTAACTGTTGACCTAGTTTTTCCAGGGCTGATTAGATATCCCTGTGAACAGTACATCCATCTCTAGTCCACAGGATTCATGAAAAAGGGGCTGAAGGCTCGGCGCCTGTGGCTCAACGGGCTAAGGCGCCAGCCACATACACCTGAGCTGGCGGGTTCAAATCCCGCCTGGGCCCGCCAAACAACAGTGACGGCTGCAACCAAAAAATGGTCGGGCGTTGTGGTGGGCGCCTGTAGTCCCAGCTATTTGGGAGGTGGAGGCAAGAGACTCGCTTGAGTCCAGGAATTGGAGGTTGCTGTGAGCTGTGATGCCACAGCACTCTATCCAGGGGGACAGCTTGAGGCTCTGTCTCAAAAAAAAAAAAAAAAAAAGAAAAGAAAAGAAAAAGGGGCTGAAGCAATTGTTTCTCTTAATGTTGAGGCAAGTCGAGGGTGTGAGGCCTGGCTCCTGCGTCTCACTGTCACTCTGAGCCTCAGGTTTGAGGGTTCAGTGAGAGCATCAGTCAGGGTCTAGTCAGGAGACAGAAACCACAGCAGTTATTTTAACAGAGAATCTAATATACAGAACTGTCAATTAGGTACTGAAGAATTGAAAAGTCAAAAAAGAATGGCTCGACGCCTGTGACTCAAGCGGCTAAGGCGCCAGTCACATACACCTGAGCTGGTAGATTCGAATCCAGCCCGGGCCTGCCAAACAACAATGACAACTGCAACCAAAAAATAGCTGGCGTTGTGACAGGCGCCTGTAGTCCCAGCTACTTGGGAGAGGGAGGCAGGATAATTGCTTGAGCCCAGGAATTGGAGGTTGCTGTGAGCTGTGATGCCACAGCACTCTACCCAGGGTGACAGCTTGAGGCTCTGTCTCAGAAAGAAAAGAAAAGTCAAAAAAGAAAATGCTGAAGTATCATGACAGTCACAACAGGAAGTCGCTAGTGCTTCCCCAGGGCTGGAGGAACCCAGGGAAAAGGTTGGAATTGTTAAAACTTAGAAGCTTACAGGATGGTCCCGTGGAGCTGAAACCCAGACCTTGGAGGAGGGGTTGCCAGCTGCTGCTGCTGCTGCTGTCTCTCAGGGGAAACCATGAAGCCGGTTCGCTGCATACTAGAAAAAACACAAACTGGAATCAATTGCTACTCCTTGAATGAACTGTTGCTATCACATGGAAAGAACCTTTCTGGGCTACTCAGGAGGCTGAGGCAAGAGGATTACTTGAGCCCAAGAGTTTGAGGTTGCTGTGAGCTACCTGCTGTGAGCTCTCTGCCTCTCTGGGGTAGGAGGATGCTGGGGCAGCTGGGTTTCTAGCTGTTTAAATTCTCCCTACCCTGAGGAACTGTCCTTCTTCACCTGAAGGCTCGCACTGTCCTATCTCTCAGTTCTCTTCTTTCCGGGACCAATCCTAAACATTGCTGGTTCAAGTACCTTTGAGGCCACATGTCTGGGTTTCTGGGTGCCAGAGACATAGATGTAAAAACAGAAGACACATTCATTGAAAAACACACTTGCCTGACCATACTCTAAGCATGTCATATGCATGAAGTCATTTACTCTTACCTTCATTTAATAGACGGGGAACCTGAGGCACAGAGAAATTTACTAACTTTCCTAAGGCTATTATTTAGCTAGTAACCAGCAGAGCCTGAATACAAACCCAAGCAGAGCGGCTCCACTACCCATATTCTCTCCAATTCCTCATCATGGCCTCAGGTCCTAGAAAGACAGAACTGTTAGCAGCTGACTATGGTACAGGATGCCATGTGGGAATGGGTGGGGAGGGCCTCACAGAGGTGGTAACTCATCTCACTCATTCATTCAATAAATCTTTAGCCTAGAGTGCAATAATAAGCATAACCGGGCATTTAGCGGCTCTTGGGAAGACACAGATCTTCAAATTTTTACTCCCCAGAAAAGTAAGCTCCACAGGTTCTTTCTGTGAAAACTGTGATCACAGGGATTTGTTGTAAATGTAGAAATGAGAGAGCGCACCAGGCACGGTGGCTTTCACCTTTAATCCCAGCTACGTAGGAGGCTGAGGTAGGAGGATTGAGATACACCTAGACCCTGCTCCAACAAAAAAAGGAAAGGAAAGGAAGGAAGGAAAAGAAAAAACTGTGGGAGAGTGCTTCCTGAAGGAAGTGGTGATCGGGCTGGGACAGAAGGACAGAGGTCTGAGCAGAGGGAGCAGCACGCACAGAGGCACCGAGGGGGGCGCTCCTTACCCTGGCCGGCCCTCTCAGGCATAGAGCTCCCTTCAGGACACCGCTACTCCCATTTGGAGCCCTATAACCAATCCCTCCTGTGTCGCCGTGCTGAGGGTTGGTCCTCACCCTCTAGTGCAGGTCCAGCTTCCCCCTGCTCCAAGTAATAGGCTGGGCTCAGGACACTCCTGAGGGAGGCCTGGACAAGCCTCAAAGCTGGAAGCTGCTCTAGAGACCAGCAGGGACAGTCCTGTGGGCTAGGGAGTGGGGTAAGTCCCCAGGGAGTGCAGAATAAGTAACCAAGTGCACCATAGAAATGATCATTGTAAAAAGAAGCCTCAGGGGAGATGGAGGCACAAATGGCCACCCCCCATTCCCCAGCGCCCTGGAGCTTTAGGAGTCTGGGAGCACTAAACACGCCCCATTCTTTGTGTGGGAAGGCAATGATTAAGCCGATTTAATAAGGAAAGGAAAAGGCAAGTCTAGAGAGGAACATCACCATTTGGGGTGACTTCTCAGCCTGACCCTTTTGGGAGGCATCTGGGCCTTTGGAGGATGAGGTTCTGAGGAGCCACACAGTGATTTTGTGTGGGGTCCAGAGAATCTTTGGGTTCAGCAGGCCAGACCCCAGCCTCCTAATGGTCCAAATGAGAAATGGAGAGCAGAAGAGGAGAAGGAACCAATGCCTCTTCTCCGCCCTGTTTACGGAAAACAAAGTGCCTTTGGCTGACTCTGGACTGGTTCCCCTGAAGCAATTAGAGCACCCAGTATCAGTGCTCCAGGAGGAGGGCTCTGGCCCCCCCACCCTGCCCCTGTGCCCGTGCAGCAGCTGAAGGCCCAAGTGGGGCCCCATGCTTGTGTCTGTGGGATCTACATGCCTGGCCTGTCCCCAAGCCCCCTCCCCAACCCCAACTAGCCATTCAAGTTTCCATGGACCCAACCTAATCAAGCATCGAGGGCTATGTCATCCTCATTACTCTCCCTGGGAACATCTGATTAGGAGGAACATCATTGAATGGGTCCCTCTGATTTTCCCCCTGGGAAATGAGCCCCTCCCTCCCTGACCCCCATGCCTGAGGTAGGCCTTTCAGCGGAAGCACTCGACCAGAGGCTTTGTACAAAGATGATTTGGATTCCCTGAGCCTCCTTCCGGAGCAAGGGTGAGGGTAAATGTGCACAAGTCCCTGTTGTGCCCTGTTGGGTTGGGGGCTTGCAGGGTGCCACCACCCATCTGCCATGCTGACTAGGCCCTGGGGCTATTGGAGGGCAGGGGATGACATAGGCCAGGGGCCAGAGTCTTGGGCAAGGACTCAGTGGCTGACAGACAGGGCAGCCCCTGTTGATTTGTTAGGGGCCCAGAAGACGGTCCTTGCTCACCTCAACACCACTTGCCACCATCTCTCCTACCAGCCCGATACACTGCTTGGGTTGCAGGCCTGGGGAGTTCTCTTTCCCCTCTTCTACCTGGTTCCCACCCACCTCACCGCAAGTGGGCAGTTCTGGGGGTTGCAGCCAGTTCATATAGGCTTGCAAGAGCTGATTATTAAATATTTAGGAATTATGTGAGCTGGCTGTTAAACATAGCCATCATTAAAAATTAAATTATATGGAACAGTGTTTCTCAACCATTCGTTCATTACTGCCTCCTCAGGGGCCCTTTAGGACATTTTTTCTCCTTTAGTTTCCTACCATCACTGCTTCCCCTTCATGAAATTTTAATATCACAGATATTCTGTATAACTGTTTATGTACCAGGTGTATATCTGTGCTTTATACATAGGATAATATATATATATATATATAATATATATACACACATATACATGTATAATATATATACACACATATACATACATATTTTTGGCAGCTTTTGGCTGGGGCCAAGTTCGAACCCGCCACCCCTGGTATATGGGGCAGCACCCTATTCCTTGAGCCACAGGTGCTGCCCCATATATGTATATATTTTCTGAGACAAAATCTTGCTTTGTCACCCAGGCTAGAGTGTAGGGGCACATCATAGCTCATTGCAGCCTCATACTCCTGGGATCAAGCAATCCTCTTGACCCAGCTGGTACTATATAGCTTTGAGTCACCCCACCTGCTAATTTTTTTTTTTTTGAGACAGAACCTCAAGCTGTCAACCTGGATAGAGTGCTGTGATATCACAGCTCACAGCAACCTCTAATTCCTGGGCTCAAGCAAGTCTCTTGCCTCCACCTCCCAAGTAGCTGGGACTATAGGCACCTGCCACAACGCCTGGCCATTTTTTGGTTGCAACCGTCATTGTTGTTTGGCAGGCCTGGGCTGGATTCGAACCTGCCAGCTCAGGTGTACGTGGCTGGTGCCTTAGCCCACTGAGCCACAGGCGAGCCAGCTAATTTTTTTTTTAATTTCTTTCTTTCTTTCTTTTTTTTTTTAGAGACAGAGTCTCATTTTATCATCCTCAGTAGAGTGCTGTGTCGTCACAGCTCACGGCAACCTCTAACTCTTGGGCTTAGGCGATTCTCTTGCCTCAGCCTCCCGAGTAGCTGGGACCACAGGCACCCACCACAATGCCCGGCTATTTTTTTGTTGGAGTTTGGCTGGGGCAGGGTTCAAACCTGTGACCCTCGGTGTATGGGGTCGGCGCCATATGCACTGAGCCACAGGTGCCACCCTTTAATTTCTTTTGTAGGGATAGTTTCGTACTATGTTGCGCACCCTTGTTTTGAACTCCTCAAGTGATCCTCGAACCTCAGACTACCAGATTAGGGGCATTATAGTCATGAATCACTGTGGTAAGCCTAGATGTTTATTTTAATTCTCCACTAAGAACTAATCTTCATTGAGAATATATGATATATCGGCTCAGCGCCTGTGGCTCAACAGGCTAAGGAGCCAGCCATGTACACCTGAGCTTGTGGGTTCAAATCCAGTCAAGGCCTGCCCCAAAACAATGATGGCTGCAACCAAAAAATGGCCGGGCCTTGTGGCGGGCGCCTGTAGTCCCAGCTACTTGGGAGGCGGAGGCAGAAGAATCACTTGAACCCAGGAGTTGGAGGTTGCTGTGAGCTGTGATGCCACAGCACTCTACCCAGGGTGACAGCTTGAGGTTCTGTCTCAAAAAAAAAAGAGAGAGAGAGAATATATGATATAAACTCAAAATTAAAAGGCCGGGCACATTGGTTCATGCCTGTAATCTCAGCACTCTGGAAGGCTGAGGTGGGTGGACTGCCTGAGCTCACAGGTTCGAAACCAGCCTGAGCCAGAGTGAGACCTCCATCTCTAAAAATAGCCAGGCGTGGTGGCAGGCACCTGTAGTCCCAGCTCCTTGGCAGGCTGAGGCAAGACAATCACTTGAGCCCAAGATTTTGAAGTTGCTATGAGCTACGATGCCATGGCACTCTACCAAGGGCGACAAAATGAGACTCTGTCTCAAAAATAAATAAATAAACTCAGAATTAAATAAATTCTATTAAATACAAAGTTAATATATACTCACAACTCATTGCTTCCTGTTACTTTACTATAATGTACTATTATTGATTCTTTTAAGGTTATGGATATATCTTTTTTCCCCTGTAGAAAGCTGGGTGTACAATATTTACCAGCATACCACTAGGCAGGTCTTTCAGCAAAACAACAGACACTATGAGACGTGATCAATTTCAGTAAAAAAAAGAAAAAGGGTTTGTCCAGCCCAAAACTCATTCAAACACAGGAGGACCAGGAGAATTCCAGTGGATGCAGGGAAGGAGGAAAGAGGAGCCCAAAGCTGGGGAGGACCCTTTGATGCTGACTCCATCTTGGTTGAAAGGCGTCTCTCTGTATAGAAGTTTTAAAAACTGGGGAGAAAATAATACACGTATATATACACACACACATACACAAATATATATGTGAGAATACATATATATATGTGTGTGTGTGTACATTCTAGGAGTGCTTGTACCTAGCAATGACCTGTTTCTTCCTCAGTGTGGTAGCCTCCTTTATATTCCTTTAGAGGTCAGGGACATAAGGTTGAGAACTCACTGTCCCATTTCTTTCCAGTGTCTCATGGCTAGAGAATCCTACCGACACCTGAATTTCCACTGTGAATGGCACACGGGGCCCTCCAGGGAACACAGAGGAACAGAAGGCCCTGCTTGCCTGGCCTTGAAGGGAGGGAAGGATGAGATGTCTGGAAGATAAATAGTCTGCAAGTCGCATCACTTCCCATCTCCCGGCCTCATTCTCCTCCCCAGTGAAATGGGAGGAGTAGACTGGATGGAGGTTCTCGGTGGGCCCCTCCAGCACCCACCATCCTGGCCTGGAAAGCTGTCTCCTCTTCTTCCTATCTGGACCAAGCTATGAGGCCTTGATCAGGCACGTCCTCCTCCCACTCTTCCAGCCTCACTCATCTCCCGTCTGCCCAGCAGGCTGTACTTCTAAAACTCAGTCCAGTGGCTTCAACCACAGAAACGCGATATGCAAGGAGGCAGAGCATGACCTCAATGTTACAAGCTGAACACGAATGCTAGGACATCCTTTGTCAGCAGGCAGACCAGGAGCCCTTACTGGCTGATCCCAACAACAGCCTCATCTTCAAAACAGGAATAAGACGCCAAGTGCCTGAGCTGGGACGAACACCCACTAGCTGATGTGCCTTTAAAGAGGCAATTAAACTGGACATGGTGGCACATGCCTGTAGTCTTGGCTACTTGGGAGACTAAGGCATGAAGATCACTTGAGCCGGGAGTTCGAATCCAACCTGGGCAACTGTCTCTCTCTCTTTTTTTTTTTTTTTTTTTGAGACAGAGTCTTACCCTGTCGCCCTCAGTACAGTGCCGTGGCATCACACAGCTCACAGCAACCTCCAACTCCAGGGCTTAGATGATTCTCTTGCCTCAGCCTCCCAAGTAGCTGGGACCACAGGCACCCGCCACAATGCCCGGCTATTTTTTGTTGCAGTTTGGCCGGGGCAAGGTTCAAACCCACCATCCTTGGTATATGGGGCCTGCGCTTATCTCTCTCTTTTTTTAAGCAATATTAAGATAAATTTTCTTGTACTCCTGACAAATAATTACAAATTCTGAATTAGTATTGTTGAAATAGTGCTACCGACATATTAATGGCTCTAAGGCTGTCAGAAAAGATCCAACTATCAATGCACATTTCCAAGAGTACATTTACATTTCACAAATTCAGTATTTGGTACAAAGACGTCAAATCTGAACTCTTGAGAGAATTTTTTTATTATTATTTTTTTTATTGTTGAGGATTCATTGAGGGTACAAGAAACCGTGTTACACTGATTACATTTGTTGGGTAAAGGCCCTCTTACAATCGTGTTTTGCCCCCAAAATGTGTGGCACACACCAAGACCCCACCCCCTCGCTCCTTCCCTCTCTCTGCTCTTCCTTTCCCCA
>CAUYON010207831.1:0-17059 GCA_963573935.1 Arctocebus calabarensis
TGTGCCTAAGTCTACAGTTCTTTGGGTATTCCATGCATATTGTTTGATCCCAGTTGCCCCTTGCACCCATGATTTTTGGGTGCTCAGGGGGCCTTGTGAGTGTAGAAGCACTGAATGTTGTGCCCCTGTGTCTACTACAAAGTCAATTGGGATCCCTTCCACTTTCAGGGTTACCCGGGGCTCGGGGAGGGGGTTCGAGCCCTGACCTCCCTAGTCCTCAAGACCGCTGAGTTCTAAGAGGAGGCCCGTGGCTCAGATCTCGGACCTCTTGGAGGCTTCTTGGGGCATTCTCGAGCCCAATGCCCTATTTCCCTGAAATAAGCACATTGGTCTTTTCTAAGGCGGGGTCTTTCTTTTCCTGAAATTCTTTGTTGATTAGCTGCTGCTAGATGGCGGAGGCATCTTTCTCTTTCTTTAGGCTCTTTGACCTTATTAGCAAGGAGGATCTTGGCTAATTCCTGAGTTTGTCTCCCGGCTACTTTGACTTGTTTCTCCTCTGCAGTTTCCCTGTTATTGTACACCTTCTCGGCCGCCTGTAATATGTCCTGAAGGGGCTTCTCTCCTAGTCTATCTATTTTCTGGAGTTTACATCTAATATCTGGAGCTGATTGATTAACAAAAAACATTATTACCGCTGCCCTATTTTCCTCAGCTTCTGGATCTAAGGGAGTTTAGGTGCGGAAAGCCTCTATTATTCTTTCTAAAAAGGCAGCAGGGGACTCAGACTTCTGCTGCACATTCCCTACTTTAGCCAAATCGGTGGGCTTCCAGGCCGCTTTCCAGAGGCCCCCTAACAGAGTCTGGTGGTAGATTCTAAGCTGCTCCTTACCTTCTGCTGTATTGAAGTCCCAGGCAGGGCAGTTAAAGGGAAAGGTAGCATCTATGAGGGCTTGATTGGTGGTGGGTAGGCCATCTGGCCCAAGGACCACCTTCCTGGCTGCTGTTACAATCCAGTTCCTCTCTTCAGTTGTAAAAAGAACCTGCAAAAGCTGGTGGCAGTCATCCCAGGTGGGCTGATGAGTCACCATAACCGAATCAAGGAGGTCTATAAGGGCTGAGGGTTTCTCCGAAAACTTGGGGTTCTGCATCTTCCAGTTATACAGGTCGCTTGTTGGGAACGGCCAGTATTGGAAGGGGAGTTCCCCATCTGGGTCAGGGGGCGCTGCCACGTGCAAGGGAAGGATGGTAGAATCAGGTTGCAGGTCTCTCTGAGCTCGGCAGCGGGTGAGGGGGGGCTGACTACTGAGGGTCCCCTTGCTTCCGCTGCTTCACTTCCCTCATCGGAAGTTTTCACCTGGTAAGGAGGTGGGTGAGTCTGAGGGAATAAAAGTTTGGGGGAGGTGCTATCCTGTAGGACGGGTGGGGGCAGGGGATGAAGGCTTCTTTGGTTCCTTGGATTGTAGGGTTAAAACAAGGGGAGTTGCCTCGGGGGGCAGGAGAGGCTTCAGCCACTTCGGGGGGGCCTCGACCAGGTCCTGCCAGGCAATGATGTATGGGATCTGGTCCAGGTGCCCTATGTCTTGGCGGTAGACAATGTTTCTGACCTGCAAAATAATAGGTGAGTGAAAGGTGCCCTCTGGTGGTCACCCGACGTTAAAGGCTGGCCACTCGTTGTGGCAGAAGATAAGTAATCTGCTGCGGCTTACATTGAATCCATAGTTCCGAGCTTTTTCCTTAAAATCCTGGAAATAGGAAAGGGTTAGGGCTAAAGGAGTCGCTTGCACTTGTCCCATTTCTTCCCAGTATAATAACCCACAAACAAAACAAACAGACAAAAGCACACTGATAAACAAACACACGCGGCCATGCCGAGTTTGGAAAAGAAAGTCAAAATGAGAACCTGGCGCCTGAGCGCTAGACAGTGGGCGCGACCCACCGGAATCTTCAATGAGAAGACAAAAATCCCCATCACAGGGATTCAAATCTGGGGTTTCCATGTCCCAGTTACTCATCTGGGGAAGTCCTCCCTGCCTTTATGTGGGATTGGGGGTATCCACGTCCGGCTTCCCTCTACTGGCCAAAATCGGAACACCAAGCAAGACAGAGACGAGAGAACAAAGAGAACAAAGGCCGGCAAGAGAAAACTCACCTGCCGAGCATGGATTTGAGCTCGTCACAGGGGGAATCCAGGACGAGCCCCCAAATGTTGTGCCTGAATTTCGGGGTCCCCCCCAGAAGAAACTCACAGCAGGCGCTCCGATGCAAAAACAAAGGGTGGAATTTATTACAAGCTTAAACTCGGACCATTCAGCCCCGCCTAAATGGCTGGTCAGTCTGAATGGCCCCTAGGGGAGGGGCTGAGGTATTTTTACAGTGTACTGAAAGGAAGTTGGGAGGGGGGAATGCGATAAGGGGAGTGGGATAAGGGAAGGGTGGAACAAGGATGAGTCCAGGTGTCTCTTCACTTGCTGATTGGATACCTGGGCAGTGCCAGGAACGGGTGGGTGGTCGCTAAGCAGGAAGGGGCCAGTACTGATTGACTGGTGGGGGTGGTCAGGGGAACTGGTGCCAGGAGCCCACCGCAAATTACACAGCAACCTGTAAAATGGAGTCCGTTAAAAAAATGGCGTCACACGGGCCCCTTCATTCTCGTCAGATTATTTCTCTTCTTGTTTTGCTCAGAATCCCAGAATGTGGTAATTCTCTGAGCTCCAACTCTGTCTCCTTTCTCCCTCCATGATAGCCAACATCACGAAGATCTCACACCTTTCTACAATGTCCCCTTCTTTGTCCAACTCCAGTGTCACGGAGAGCTTCTACCCCACCTCCTGCCAGTCCTCCTGTTTCACATCCTCTCCTCTTCCAGTCCACACCCTAGACATCTTAAGCAGTGGTTTTCTGAGTGGTCTTTGAATGTTCCTCTCTATATGAGATCCCTCCAGTTGTTTTTTCATTGCCTTCTGGAAGAAACTGATGATTCCTACATATGGAACAGGAGACCCTTTCTGATCTGACCTTTGCCAAACTCTGTTCAATCCCACTTGCTGCTAAACATCCCTTATACTCATTCTGCTGCTTGGACATTTTTCCAGTCACTACGCCATGCTTTTTAAGCCTAAGATTAGTGCTTGCTTAGGACCTATCATTTTTTCCTAAGCCCACAGGCCCTACATAAATGCCATCAATATAGTGACCATGAATCTGGATCTACAAACCATGGAGACAAAAATGCAATTTCATTTTTCTGAAACTCAAGTTTTTTTCTAGAAGCCATTTCACCTAGAAACTTAATTTCAGCCCTTTTCTGGTTTGCCTGCCCCTGGCTCTGGTTTCCTAGGGTTGTGTCTGTGTTTGAAGGGAATTTTTGTCAGCATGAAGAGTCGGGCCCCTTCAGCTTTGATGTCATCCCTGCAAACTGTCGTGTGTTAAGATGCCTATTATAACTCAAACCTCAGGAACATTGTGCCCTGTCACTGTTCCTGTGGTGTCTTCATTTCTAGAAATGCTTTCTTTCTTTTCTCTCTCTCCTTTGCCCTCTCTTGGCTTTGTCCAAGCCACTTCTAGGTCCTCGAGAATCATCTACCCCAAATGCAAACACATGAACTCCAGGCGTGTCTGAGAGCTCATCACCATTGCCCTTAAAAACACCTTCAAGCCTCTTCTTCTAATGGCTCTTCCAAGGGCCAGGGTCCTCCTGCTGACGGTTCCCCATTTCCCGGGGCTCAGCCCTGAAGGATACAGGGTCTCACTGGTACCTGCATCCACAGAGCAGCCCTTGGAATGCTTCTCCCTCCCCTGAGCCCATGAGCTGTTTCTCAGACTTCAAGAACAGAAGCTCTTCTTCTCATGTACTTCACATTCTGTCTCATCTGACTTGACACCTTGAGACAGATCCTTCCCCTGAGGGTCTGGCTTTTAGAACTCAAAGTCCTTGAAAGGATTCCAATTTCTCTTCTTTCTGTTCTCAGATTTCTTCACAAAGGCATTTAAAAAAAAAGAAAAAAAAAAAAAGGTTTGCAGACTGAATGCAGAGAAGGTACAAAGGTGAGGGGTGGGAGGACAAAGATCAGAGTACTTCCTCCCGGGAGCCATCGCAGGCTCCTTTGTCTCCTGCCCCTTCCCACCTACAACCTTTGGCTTCAGCCCACAACCCCTTGTGCAGACAGAATTTATAGCACTTCTTCTTCTTTTCTTTTTTTTTTTTTTTTTTGAGACAGTCTCACTTTATCACACTTGGTAGAGTGCTGTGGCATCACAGCTCACAGCAACCTCCAACTCCCAGGCTTAGGCAACTCTCTTGCCTCAGCCTCCTAAGAAACTGGGCCTACAGGTGCCCACCACAACACCCAGCTGTTTTTTTGTTGTAGTTTGGTCGGGGCCAGGTTCAAACCCGTCGCCCTCAGTATATGGGGCCAGAGCCCTTCCCACTGAGCCTTCTAGGCTGTCTTTTAAATTTTGGTTGACTAACCTGTCTTAGCTAATAGACCCTAAGATTCTTAAGGGCACTTGCATGGTTCAATTTTCCCTTTCTCTCTTACAGACAGAATATAATTGCTGCAGATCAGGAAATACATGCTTGAATGAATGAATGGCTAATTGTCTGGGCACTCCCAGGGGTTAGAGGGAAACACTTTGCTCCTCTCTTCCTTTCTCTTCCACTCTCACTGCTGTTTTTCTGCCATAATTCCCTATCAAGATGGTATAGAGAGACGTTTTTAAGAGTGATAACATATGAAGAATGTGTAGTGTTCCATGCAATCAGAAAACGTCTTCTCAGGCAGTTTTAAGCCGCAAAGCTTAATTTATGCTTATGTGTTCTAAAGACCCTTCTAAAATATCCTCATACTTTATAGCCCTTCAACTCTTGATCCTGCAGTGAAGCAATAATCTTCTGTTTATTGGAAAAGAGTCTGACTACATTAAAATCACCATGAGACCATAGAGGCTACATTTATGAGTCATTTGTCTCAAAAATCTTTTGAATCATACCGTGTAAATCTCTCATCCACATTGGAGGGGGAGTCTATTTCTTTGACATTATTAATAATACAATATAATTTTAAATTAAAATATAAATAAAAGAAAATATAGAGACTAAATACATATCCTTAACTGAGGACAAAGCATAGACTCTGAAAATTATGAAAATTAAAGAATATTGTGTAGGGAGGGATGCAGCAGTTGGCTCATCTCTGCTCCCTGGTTTCAAATGCTCACTAAATTGTACTGATTCTTCCTCTGCCAACTTGCTCATTATTGATTCTCTCTTTCTGTCATCATCACCCTGGAGCCAGCTCTCGTTACTTCATGATTAAATTATTGTGTCCTAGGATTACAAAAATGATATTAGGACTCATATATGCTATATATGTAACATAGATTATTTTATTTCATCTTACCTAGCTGCGTCTACTTCTCTCTCCTCCTTCACCACTTTTTCCTGTTGTTGCAATAAACAACATATGATGGTACTTGCATTATCTTACTTCACTGTGTAAAATTCCTCATTAGCATCCCTTTACCTACAGGAAAAGGCGCACAGACCATCTTGTTGGGCCGTAAAGGTCCTGTGCTATTTGGCCGCCATCATTCGCTCCAACTCTGTTTTCCATCACACCCCAACATGAGCCTTTACTCAGCCGCTTGCACCTTGTTTTCCTTGTCCCTCTCCTCTCTCACCTCTCTCTAGTCTCCAGAGTCTGTTGCTGGCTGGGTGACCTGTTCGTGCCCAGAGTGGTTTATAACAGCTATGAACTCTCATATATACCTGATTGAAGAGTCATTCAGAAAGGTCTGAAACTGGTTTATACGTGATTTTGTCCTATTCCTTAACCAGATTGCAAGAATCTCAAGAGCAGGTGCTGTGGCCAAAGGTAACTTTTTGACCTCTTAATCCCAGCACGTGGCAAATGCTCACAAGTATCATGGAGTTACTGAATTTTCCTTTGCATCTAGAGATCTCACATATTTTTAAAGAACCTTCCACAAGAGCAAATACTCTCATGATAAACTGTAGAGCTGAGTCTCTGTGCTAATATTATTCCTGACATTTATTAAATAAGTCACTCAACAGATTATGTCCTCTAGGGTAGAGTTTCCCAATAATATTCAAACAAAATATTATCTGTTCCATCTTGATTCAAAGAATATCACAAAATTAACAATCAGTATAAAATGGCTTGGTGTTTTTAAAAGGAAATCGAGGATCCTTTTTGTTTATCTTCTTTGATTCCATTTTGTAAGTCTATACTAGCAAGTTGCATTTTTAAACTTTTTTCAGTTGCATTTTTCTAAATCAGGAAAGTTGAAACTTTTTTCTACTGAATTGATGTAGTTGAACCTGCCGTGTGACATCGTGTTTTTTGACAGTAGATTGACATATAGTTTTGTGCATTCTATTGATAAATATATTTATATATATAATTTATAATTACCTACTTACAAATTGACCTTTAAATGTTATCTAACAAATAACAGCACCAACTTCATCTATTCTAGACTGAGAAATGAATTTATTTCCCACAGCAAGTCCAGGGATTAGAGAGAAACCCTCCAGTGCCTGCTCCGTGACCACGAGTGTAACTCTGACCCTGTTTGTTTGCCTGTAATGAGGAGAATGACTGTGCCTTGATAGCTCTTCAATGGGGAGATGACAAAGGTCACAGGGCTGGAACCACGGCATGAGGCCCCCATTAGCTCATGTTCCCTCTCTTTTGTCCCATTTCTGTCCCCCCCAAATCCTCCACTGGTCACTCTCAAGGAAATGTAAATAGGCTGGGTTCCAAATACCCAGTCCGTAAATGAGGGTTCAGACTCAAACTCAGGACGGTACACGTCCTTCAGTGGGAAGACAGAGAACTTGGGAATCTGAAAGTTTCCGCAGATTCACCCTGTAGGCTGCTGTGTGGCTAGTGGCCAATTTGATGGAAAGGAACTCCGCAGGCAAATTAGGAGCGTCCACACTATTCCTTAGTTCTTCATACTTGATTTTCTATTAGAGCTAAAATTGAACAAGGTCAGAGAGCTGTCCAGGAAGGAAGGGTGGACTCCCTGTACCCACCCTGACTGGATCCCTCCGTGAGCCGCCCCGGACCAGCGGGAATGTGTGTTAATGAGGCTTTTCTTCCACCACACCCTCTGCAGGCCTCAAGGGTTGTTGGTACCTGGTGAATAAACAGCTCTAACTTGTCTTAAGCTGTACCAGCTTATTTTATTTTGATAAGAAATACTGTACAAATGATAAAATGCCCAAGTACATAAGTTCAAAGGTTTCCTTAGAGGTTAAAACCTGGCTGAGCCAGGGAGATTTCTAACAGAGCTGGACGTCTGTCTGCACGGCGGAAGCAACAAAAAGACAGGCCGTGCCAGGCAGATACCGGGCGTCCTGCCGCCCAACTCAGCCTGTGTTTGCTGCAGTTGCCTCCGGCAAGGTGGAAAGCTGCCCCAGCCCCCACCAGTGCGGGGTCATTTTGATGTTTCTGTGTTTTCACTCGACAAATCCTTCTTTGTTCCTCCACTGGGCTCCCTTGGGGAGGTTTGAGTAGAGGGAAGGGGGCAGAATGGACACAACTCACAACAGCATGTGAGATAAATACTGGGCGAACACAAATCAGGATTCATTAAGTAGATCCAGCTCCCTCATTTTCTGTCAAATGAAACTGAGGCCCAGAATCTTCTCTCCTGGGTCTTAGAGGTTGGGACTCCTGTCCACGTGACTTACAGAGAAGACGTCCTCAGGAGACGCCTGTTAGAAAAGCCGAGGCGACAGAGCAGTGTGGAGGGCCAGCGAGGGGCGGGCTCAGCCTCAGGGCCAGGCGCTCTGAGCCCGAGTGCCCTCTGGACAGACGTCTCACCTGAGCAAAGCCCGGGCCTCAGCCCTCTCGTGTTAGCCAGCCACTGACTCCAGGCCACCAGGCGTGGCGCAAGCAGAACTCCCAGGCACATCTGGACTTGACACCACCCAGCAGCTGGAGAAGGGGAAGCTGGGTGCTGTGAACAGCCAACACTGCCAGCAGTGGGGGAGGAGAGGCACTGATGCACCCCCATGCTTGCTGAAAGTTGTAGCACCAGCTACAGCAGCGCTGAGTTACCCGCCAGGTTTCCTTGATCTTTCCAGGCCGCTGGGCACAGACCACACCGTGCCTTCCACTGGCAGCCGTGTCTCAGCACCATGAGCACCGTGGAGCCGCCATGACTCGGAGCCTCGGCCTGACACTATGGGCGTCACAAACATAACACACGACAAACGTGAATTTCACTCCAAGTAACATCAAGAGAAATAACCCAATAAATGCATTGACCCTTCTTGTGCTCTGTCCCATTTCACCCTCACAAAGAGACCTAGGGAAACTGAGTAGCACTCAGCATCACAAAAAGGTAAAAATGTAGTTGGAGATTCAGATCCAGAATTTTGTCTGGGTACAAAGAAGCTGTTCTCCCTTCCTGACAGTGAGGAAACTCAGAGAGTTGAAGTTGTTGCCCAAATAGCTTAATAAGTTACTGGGAGCCTGAGGGTGACAGATAGAATTGGAACCCAAGCAGCGTGGCTCCGAAGGCTGTACTGCTCACAGACACTTGCCACTTTTAGGGGGCAGAGAGGAGGACCTTCCTGTATCTCAGAGAAAACACATTTCAAAATAAATTACAAATCAATACATTTAGCAAGTAGCTGTCTTATCAAATAATTTGCATGCTTGGCTTTCAGATTTTATATCAAGAAAATGCAAGTTCAAGGGGTGGATTAGAACACACGGGGCGGATAACCTTCCCGTCTTCGTCTGTCCCAGCTCCTCAGTTTTCCCTCTCTCTGGTCACTCCCCTTCTAGAGGCCCAGTGCTAAGAGGCATAAGGGACCAAAGTGGTTCTGCCAAGGGAGAGAATAAGCTGGAGTGAGGGAAACGGGGCAAAAATGCAGAAAACTCCAGTGAGAAACTGTTCTCAAAAGATGGGGGGCGGTGTCTGTACTCTTCAAGCTGTCTGGATAAACTCACCCATTTCACATGCGTGGGGGGATAGTGGCAGTGGCAGGGACAGCAGAGAAGCACACGTGCACACCCGTCCACCACGCTGCTGCCCGTGGGCTGCTGGAGCAGGACGAGTGCTGATGGCTGATCCATCGTGTGCCCACCGCTGCCCTTACGTTCCCGTGAACTCAGACACCCTCCCGGTGTCCTCTGAGCAGACGCGGTTTCAGTGCCTCCCTGTGTGCAAACTCACAGACCCCTAGAGAAGCTGAGCAGCACCCTCAGTGTCGCAAAGAAGTCAAAATGTAGTTGGACATTCAGATCTAGAATTTTCTCTGGGTACAAAATGTGCACGAAACCTCTATGTTGTACTTCCTTCTAGATGGTACAGATGATCAAACTTCAACCTTCTGTTACTTCCACAATCGCCTTCTTATAAATTACTTTCACGGGGCTACCAGAGACCGGGCAGGGATTGGAAACGTGCCCGCACCCTTCATCCTCTGGGACCCTCAGGCCTCTTTCCCCTTAATCTGTGGAATGGACACACCTGCATTTTCATATACGTTGGCTGGGGCGCTGAAGGGTTAGGGGAAAAAATCATGAAAGAGTGTTTATTGTTAAGTAAATATATAAATAAATCTGCCTAGGAAGGAAGAAAAGGGATGCAAAAGTTTTGAAATCTGCCTGAGAATTAATGGCAAGTCATGAGACAAACTTTAAAGGAAAGACATGACAGCGGATAAAACCCAAGAAGAGAACAGAGCCACATTCTGTACATTTGGAAAGGATTAAAAATAAGCGAGCTTTGCGTAAAAAAGATCCCAACATTTAGCCATTACTTACTGGCAAGTGCCGCCCTGAGCGCTGTCCAGGCAGACCCTGAAAAGTTTGAGCCTTTGTGGCCAAGTCACTCCCAAGAGGGTAGACCTGGACGTGGCTCTAATAAAGGTCACTGGACTTGGTCCCTTCCTCTCCCCGTGGTCCGTTTGTCCACTTGTGGCTCCTGGCAGAGCAGCAGGGGTGAGTCCCACGGAGTCCTGTAACTGCCATACTTGCCCAGACCCCCCTCACACACAGGGGCAGAGGCAGAGGGGCTTTTCAGCACTTCCAGCCCAGCCTTCCGCATCCACTAACCTGCAGTCTGGCCCAGGAGGCGGAGTCACTTTCCAGGGTGGTTTCCATGTGCACTCACTCCTTGAGGGGTAAAACCCATTACCTTGGGAATGCTTGTGGCCATTCTGTTGACTGTGACCTATTTTTAGAGGGAATTATGCTCATTTCCACTAGCCGCATTCCTGCTAGCATTTTTACAAAGTTCTCGTTGTCCTGACCCTAAAGAAGGTATAAGTTTTTGAGATTCTTGTTCCCTGATTCCTCTACGTGTGATCAATTAGAGTTTCACTTTGGAGAGTATTAAATGCAGTGCTTTTTAAAATGCGATTTCCAGGCTTTCCTTTGTTAGGGGACCATGCTCCAGATCTTGATGTACAAGTTGACAGAATTAGGTGAAATGACCTGTTTCGTAGAAGCGTTTTAATCAGGGCAGGCACAGAAAATTCCCACCCTAAGCTGTGCTTCCTATTTTGAGAGAGACGAGCTCTGAATCTTTGATATGGTGTCGGGAGGTTTTTCGCTTGTAGGCAGAGCCTCGAGCCTTAGGAATTATTTGAAATGTGTCATTAAGCAGCAATTCAGTGTCTCACTATTTGCACTTCATGGACTGCCAGCCATTGTTTTCCTATGAAGTGAGGCACCACTCCACTCTCATTAGAGTGACCCACACGTTACTACATGACCTTTATTGCAGAATAGTGAAAAATCACACATCACTCTTGGCAAGTGATTTAAGCAAAATTATTTTGCAACTGATGAGGGTTATTTTTCCGTAATATAAAAATATATATATGTGTTTAATGACATAAATATAAAATTATATTTTTCTGTACATGTTATGAAAATGTCTTTTAAGTGTCATCCCCTTTTAGCTATGCACCACAATTAATCTGTGTGCAGTTTAACTGGGGAGTGAGGGCTGTGTTCTCAGACATGAAGCTTCTGACTGCAGTATGTGGAAATAGTGCCCTCTAGTGGATAACAGCATGTTGCTGCGGCTGTTGGCTAGTCCTGCCCAGGGAAAAGAAAGCCAAAGCTTGTTTTTGCAAAAAAAAAAGAGAGCAAAAGAAATCCATAATAGCTTTCTTTCTGGAAGGTGAGGCATTATCTCTCAGCAAATACCTTGTAAAAATGTCTCAGTGTGGTGATGAAAGAGCTGTAACGAAAATGACAACTTGTTTTGAGCACTTTTGAATATGACAAAGCTTGGCATCCAGTCATTTGCATTTCTTATTTAATCCCAAAATAATTTAAGGGAAATGTGTCAAAGGAAATTATTATGGCCTAATAATAAATGTTTAGGCCATTTATTTGGGAGCTCATGTTTCCTAAATCAGAGATTGAGGGATGGTGGCTCACTCCTATAATTCCAACACTCTGAGAGGCCACGGAGAGTGGATCCCTGGAGCTCAGGAGTTTGAAACCAGCCTGAGCAAGAGCAAGACCTCATCTCTACTGAAAATAGAAAAATCAGTCAGCACTGTAGTGAGTGCCTATAGTCTCAGCTACTCGGGAGGCTGAGGCAGGAGGATCACTTAAGCCCAAGAGTTTGAGGTTGCTGTGAACTATGATGACGTCATGGCACTCTACCCAGGGCAACAGTAAGATTCTTCAAAATAGAACAGAATAGAATAGAATAGAACAAAACAGATTGAAATACAAACCTCAAGGGTTCTTCCCTTTTCTAAGCCCTCCGCATGGCACCTGTTTTCCTCTCATTTGCCTCTCTTCCCCTCTTGACTCTGATTTCCCCACATGGTGGTTGACACATCTGTATGTTCCATAAATGTTTGTTAAACCTCACTATGTTGTTCTTAAACAACGAGTTAATTTTATAGAAAGAAATAGCTGTTTGAAAAATAAAAATGGATGATTCCCCCATCACCCCCCTCTCGCCTCTCAGACAGAAGTGTCTGGAGTCTCAGGTTTCCCGGTCCCCTTAGCCACGGAGAGGAAGCATCGTAGGTCCACGCTCCCTGCGTGTCCTCGGCAAGGTCACGCTGTCTCCTGGGTCCCTCTGGGGAGTTTATAAAGCCCTCATTCCTCCCGCTCTGAATAGGAGCTCCTGAAAAATCCTCCTATTATGTTCACTTTCTGTTGGATTTTGTAGTAACTGTTGCTCAGTCCCTCTTCGGAGGAATGTTCTTTGCCCTGATAAGCTCTTCGGTGTACCTAAGGGTTCTAAGAAACGAGTTGGAATTTTAAAGCCGCTTCGGTCAATAATCAGAGTAAAGATGATCAAGTGCTAAAGGACACATGACGGTGAGCACACTAAAAGTACAGAAAAAGCCCAGCGCGCCTGAAGGAAGGCACCCCCCGCCGGACCCTGGGCAGTCCCGTCTCCAATGGCTCTGCCAGCTTTTCCAGCCAGCTCTTTTTCTCAGTGTCCGAGACGGCTTTTCCAAATCAGTATTGCTCTTCCTAAACTCCCTGCCCCCAGACCTCTAGGAAGAAGCTGTGTCTCCTCTACCTCTCCTCCTCGTTTGTCCCCTCATTTCTTACAGAGACTGAGGGCTCTCTAAATGTTGCCTGAGTGATGCAGAGTTAGCCGTACCCATCAGAGTCAGCCTTCTGCATTTGAGTGCTGAACTATCCAGTCCTTTCTACAAGGCCCTGGGACAGGGAAAATTTATTGCCATCTCATTCACAGGTGCTTAAATTCGTCAACCATTTTATGTGACCAATGAGTTTCTCTGCTCCTGCTTGAATCTTGTAGAATTAAAGGGACTCTAGACTGGATGCTGTGGTTCACACCTGTAATCCCAGCACTCTGGGAGGCCAAGGTGGGTGAATTGCCTCAGCTCAGGAGTTTAAGACCAGCCTGAGCAAGAGCAAAACCCTATCTCTACTAAAAAAAAAAAAAAGAAAGAAAGAAAAGAAAGAAAAATTAGCTGGGTATTGTGGCTAGTGCCTGTAGTCCTAGCTACTTGGGAGGCTGAGGCAAGAGGATCACTTAAGCCCAAAAGTTTGAGGTTGCTGTGAGCTGTGATGCCATAGCACTCTACCAGGGGCCAGAGTGAGACTCTTGTCTCAAAAAAAAAAGTAAATAAAGAGACGCTATCCTAAATGTGTCTTTGCAATACAAATATACATCAATCAAGACATTTAGGCAAGAATAAAATGATTGAATGACCATTTTTGAGTCGATATTTGGTTGAATGATTCCATATTTGCAAAAGAATGATCTAGAGATATAGACAGGGGCCTTCAATGAGGAGACTGCAAGTTTCTCTAAGCAAAACAGCACGTCCCCAGCTCTGAACATTCTGCTTCGTTTGGCACAGGGGACTCTCCTTGTCTTTACTTCCTCAGCTCTGCACTTTAAGATTCCAGCATTCATTTGTTTTTCTTCAAGTAATCATGGAATGTTTATTGAGGACACTTTCTTCCATCCAACTTCCTCATCCAGGTGACCTTCATAATCTTGACCATGACAATAATGGCCTGATTTGCACTCACCATTCTATAGAAGAGAGTTGCACTTTAAATATGCATTCGAAGTGCATTATCTAACTTTGAAAGTGCATAATTTCCCATCCTATCCTCATAATTCATGGTGTGTTAAATTTGGGGGGAACAGAAATAATTGAAAAAAAACAAATTAATAATAATAGCTTCTATTCTAGCCAGAAACTGTAAAAGAAAAGAGAAGGGAGCCAATCCTTTGACTCGTGCAACTCACAGTAGAGCAGATGTGATTCCAGCTGACTGGGCAAGAATCAGTAAGGCCTTATGCACGTACTCACTTTGAGGGGAAGGTCTCATGTATTTTATTTGATCTAAGAGCTTTGTAATTGATATTTTGGAACTATGTGCACAGAGACTTTACTGAAATAATTACTTCCCTTGTTAAATGTAAAATCCCTGAGAGCAGTCAAGAACGTATTCTATAAATATTATTTAAGAAGGATGATCCAAAGAATTTTCTATAATAATTTGTCATTTATAAATGTGTTATTCTATATGTAACCGATAGGTGGCGTGCCGAAACAACAATATGCCTTGCGGGTAAAAAACTTGGCCTCCTGTGTTCATGGAAATTCTTAGGTTTGACCTTAGGTCATCCAGAGTGATACCAGCAAAGTTTCATGTGGAGGATGTCCCAGGAAAAATTTAACACAGTATCAATAATAATTTCTCTGGAATTATTTTTAATTATGTCACCCACTAGATTTATTCCCCCAAGGTGGTGGGGGAGGGAATCAAACATTAGAATATCAAGATTACTTATTAATAATACATAAAATAATTAAAACATGACTTAAACATAATTATTTGACCGCAGGCTTTTTTTTCTAAATTATTGTTATTCCTCATAGAAAAGTAAACTATGTAATTCAGTAAACTAAATTGCAAGCTTTGGAAGTAGGGACCATGTCTTTTTAAAATTGCTTTGTCGTGTATTTTTATTGTCTATCAAGGTACCTGGTGAGCATTACACTTTAATAAATGTTTAGTTCCTCCCCTCACTCCCGCCTACTGTAGGGCATAGTGATGGTCTGGAAGTAGGTGGCAATATTTTAGAACCAGGGGCTTTTTGAAAAGCCAAACAACAGCACTTTTGAGTTGAGAGAAACTTTAAAGTAGTGGTTTCCAAGCTAGTTTAGTTCTCTGGGGAAACTTTGTGAAATTTCTACTCTAGGTAGAAAACTTTTATATAGAATTTTTTTCTCTCTAAAAAAAAAATATTCTAGAGTGCAACCCAGAAATCCAGCCTCCATAACTCTGGGCTGGGGTTGTAAAGACATAAACAGACAGAGAGATAGATAGAGGCCAAGATATAGATATATGCAGATAAATTATCTATATATGAAATCTATATAGAGATATCTATATCAATATGTAGACCCACACATTTAATATATTTAAATATATACACTAAGTGCGTATGTTAAAATGCATTTAAATTCCACGTATGTTTAAGTACATTTAAATAGCTAAATATTTATATATCCATATTTAAATTATTCCTACTTGGGAACTATGATCTGGGTGACCCTGATCCAATTGTCAGGGAAGTCTCTGTAACTACACAGCTGACGGCAGAGACCTCAAAGTGACAGTAATTGCCATACCCCTTATTAGAAGCAAAGTTCTGGAACTGCACAACTCAGGAATTGCAAATCTGGAAACTTTTCAAATGATTGTTTTATTTTGGGCTCCACAGCACTCCAATGGCTCTTTCCTACACAAGTACACTAGGTTCCTATATCTGGATTTATTCCTAAAATTATTAGGATCACAAGATGTTGTTGCTAGAAGGTATTCTCTTTAATTTTTTACAAGAAACAGAGGCAAAGGAATTGACTTACCTGTTTACAAAGAGCTCAGAGCAACACCTGTGGCTCAAAGGAGCAGGGTGCCAGCCCCACATGCCACAGGTGGCGGGTTCAGGCTCAGCACCAGCCAAAAACTACAAAAAAAAAAAAAAAAAAAAATACATGTTATCAAAGAGCTCAGAGAATCCTATGAGAACCACCTGTCAGTACAGGTGGAACACCCCTAATCCAAAAATCTGAAATTTAAAATGCTCCCAAACCTGAAGCTGTCTGAGTGCTGACATGACTCAAAGGAAGATTTCAGAGCCTCGGGTTAGGGACGCACAGCAGGTAAACATATAAACAATGCAATTTAAAAACAATTCATATAAAAAGCAATTCAAAAATTGAAACACTTAAGATACTCTGTATTTTGGCTAAGAGATACTCAACCTGTACTGAGTTATGGATTCGTAGCTAACAGTGGATAATATCCTACATTTTGATCTAAACCATGCTTTTCAACTATGTCTCTGTGGGGCCCTCGGGGGAAGGTGGACGGTGGGGTCTGGGTCCGTCTCTGATACCACAAGAGCCCAGCTCTGGACATGTGCATCCTGTTGGTTAGCCTTACCGGTCAGGTTTTCTTTTCTTTTTAACAAAGAGCTCCCAGCTTTTAAAGAAGAGTCCGAGGATCACCGGTGGAATTATTTCTCAGGTAGCCTCCTCAGGTGAGCGCGCTCAGGTGGAATTGCAGGCTAGAGGTTGAATTCGGCATGTGATATTCTGATCCACGTGTCTCCTTCGCTCTTTGTTTTGTGTCCACTTTGGAAGCATTTTCTATGAGACCCTTTTGTTCAATTTTTCTGTACTGGTCCGAGGATGCAGCTGAACAGTATCTTATTCTGCCCATCTTTCCTCTCAGTATATCTGAGACATCTTTAGAGTTTCCTAGGGCTGTTTGTCACTAATACAGATTTTAAAATAATTTCCAGAAAAGTTGTTACACACTCTGAGACGCATTTTTCACTGGCCACTTTGAAAATCTCATCACAATACAAAAGTGTCTGATAGCTTCTTTGATAAAATCTTTTATAGATTTTTCTTTGAAAATTCTTTGTGAAATAACTCTCATACGTTATATACGTTTGTGCTGAGAAGTTAATTAATTCTAAGTTTTTAAATCTTTATAAGCCATTCTAAAGTTTGTATTTTACTTTAGCTTTGTAATTAAAGTCTTCAATCACATTTTTTGGAAAGTACTACTGTTTTTTTGATGTTCCCAGAGAAAGTAACAGTTGTTTGGCAAAATCCTTTGACAAAAGGAGGACATTTGAAGCAGTAAGAGTCTGAGTGTTTCAGTCATCTGAGAGAGGAAAAATCAGGACTAGAAATCAAAACTCAATTCCATCCCGTTAGGAACTTTCCACGATAGCACAGAGCCCTTTCGAGTTTGTGAGATGATTTCAAGACTGCTTCCACCATCCAGCAATCTGACAATATATGTTATATATGATTAAAGATAAAGCCTTAATATGTGACTTCTCTTTAATACTAGGTAGGAATTTCAGCATAGATATTCTTTCCTCCAAATACCAAAGGCTTATTCTGCTTCCCCCGATATATATAAAAATCTATATGCCTGATATTGAAATTGGAGAAAATATATTGTTATAAAGAGAAATTACAAACATGTTTCACTTATAGATAAGGATGCAATATCCTGAACAACATGTTGTCAGGTTGAATTACAAAATTAATATTTAAGTAATATACTTTAGT
>CAUYON010207832.1:0-16518 GCA_963573935.1 Arctocebus calabarensis
TGTGTGTTCCTCGACCTTGTCTCTTGGCTCAGCTCCAAACCGTTGGCTTTCTCGCCAAATTTCTGTCCTTTAACTCTCCTTCTGGACAGGAGCGTCTGCAGAAAGCTGGCTACAGACCGCCATCTTGGCTCCTCCCCCGAAAGTTTTTTTTTTTGAATTTAGTGCAACCTAACTGTACAATGTTTGTAGAGTCTACAGCAGGGGGCAGTAATGACCTAGGACTTCACATTCACTCACCACTCACTGGCTGATGCAGAGCAGCTTCTGATCTTGAAAATGCCATTCATGTGAAGTTCCTGACACGGGTGTACCATTTTTATCTTTTATAAGATATTTTTATTGTACATTTGCTATGTTTAGATACATTTAAGTACACAAATATCTACCTTTGTGTTACAACTGTCTGTAGCATTCAATACATAACAACCTGTACCAGGTTTTCCTCTGAGTGTCTAGACTCTAACCACACAAAGAGCCTAGGTGTGCGGTAGGTTATACCAGTTAGATTCGTGAAGGTGCACTCGTGATGTCCATGCAATGATGAAATCACGTAACAACATATTTCTCAGAAGCTATCTTCGTCATTAAGTGAGGCATGACTGTAGTGAGTAAAAGGTTTAAAATGCTGAAGAGCAGAGCTCAAAGTAAATTTTATAATTTATACTTATATAAATGTATAAACCTATTTGTATTATACTCAAGGCAACATTATACAAATATTCAACTTTTCCACTGAACCATTTCAAAGACCAGAGATCTGCCTCTCCCCACCCCCCAGATACCCCATTTTAGGACAAAAGGGTACAAGGTACTACCCAAGTTCAAGGTCAGTGGACGTGAGCAGTCCCTGCTACTTTCCCTCAGCTTCTTGTACTAAGATGATTGACAGTGATGACTTCCATTTGCAATTTTTCCTTTTCATTTTGGGAGCCCTGAGAGGCAAATACCTATTTTATAACATAGCTATTGCAAAGCAACAAAAATAAAGCAATGATAACAATGTAGTTCAAAGTATGGCTCTTGTTCCCTCCTTGTAGTGGCAAAAATACATAATTCCATGGGAGTGGAAGGTCCTGTTGAATCTTTCCTTTCTAGTGACACCTTACTAACTCCATGCATTGTTCACCAATGGAAGAGTCACAGTCACCATGAAATTGACCCCCAAACTGAGGCAGGATTGTTCACGGACCATATTCCACCCCAGGATTCCTTCTATCAATTGGGAAGAGATAACTGCATATTTTTAAAGGCAGTGAAAATCCATATGTTTGGCTAAGGTCAAATGGGAGAGAGGGTGAATACTCTTCATGGTTCTAGGACAGCACAGAACTAAGGGGAAATGACTCCTATGTTGATAAGAAGTCTAGGCTGCTGAGCACGGCACCCTGATGCCTGCAGAGACCCCACTTATGAATTTTAAATAACTACTAATTTGTATATTGGTTTTTCGTTGCTGACTTTGCCTAAGCTCTCATTCCATCACATACTATTATTCCACATTAAGAGGATGTGGAAATTAAGGCACATTTCTCTGTGGTCTATTAATTCTAAGGACGCTACTCATAGCCTTTGTAAATTTTTATACCTCTTTCTGAGGTCTTTCATTTTGCCTCATCATTAGGATGGGACTGTGAATTATTAGTCTTCAGCCTTGAACTTGAAAGCCATCTCTGAGGCACTGAAAAGGCAAAATGTATCATTCCTTCAGCATTTTGCAGCTGTAATTCTAAGTTAGGTTTTAAAATGTCCTTTAATCACTGCATTGAAAAAAGAAGAGGGATTGGAAAGGGGATGGAAAAATAAAGAAACTATGAAATAATTAAGACATTTTCAACACCAAAGGCATTTATTGTAAGAGGACAGCCACTACCCTTACTCAACAGCCTGTGGAAACTTGAAATTCATTCTTTCATTGAAGCAAACTTACCAGAAAGTTTTAGAAGCTTTTTTGGCCAAAAAGGCAGGGAAGCCTTGCCAAGCTCCATATTATAATAAGGCAGTGAATAAACAATTCAGACATCCAAGGACTTTAAAAAGAAAATAATAAAGATTAAATAAGTCATTTTATTGGGATTTAGGATAATATCAGATACCATGAATGTTGTGTCTTAGCCCCCTGCTCAAGACACGTCACTCTTCGAAATGTTTCAGGGGTCAAGATGTAAGTAGAGTTTCTATTTTAAGAAGGTCAAACCATTTTTGTCCATGGAGAAGCTCAGTGAGTGTGATGTAGTCACTGCTTCTTTCCTTTGATGTGACCTGCCTTTTTCTTGCATCTTCATGATTGACAGTCAGGACAGTGAATTAATCTCCTCCTTTTTTTTTTTTTTAATAATTTTATTGAATCATAATTCTGTACATCCTTTTGTTTGGGGCAGCAAGGAGTGGCTAATTCTATTATCTAGTAGCGATGTTGCCAAGAAGTAAGATTCTCACAATACTTTGAAAGGTTTAAGATAAAAGACAACTTACATTTACAACCATATTTTGTTTATCATAACATACATACATTTTTCTGTGGACTGATATGGGATAGATTATAGAGACAGACACAGTTTATCAAATTTATAGGTTTAAAGACCAAGGAAGCCTTTTTCATATAACAAATGCAGATTTTCCTGTGAGCTGCTGAGCCAGAATTGCCCAATGGTCTCTGGGACACAGTCACTGTAGGTTTTAGTTCAACATTTTGAAACTTTCCATAGATGAAAACAGGCCACACAATTACTCACAGTTGTAACAAAATTCACCTGTAAAGAATTAAAGTTGATTAAAAGTAAAACTTGAAATAATGATGATTTTTGGAAACTTAATAAGTCAGGAAGTTTCTAATCTGAAAAATCATTTGCTTTTTATGCTTACCAGTTTTATTATATTATAACTGTAGCAGGTTCTTCTTAAACTCATTTAATATGAAAGTTTATAAATTTGAAGCATTTCAAGTATTTTTTTTTAGAAAGACTTTTTATTTTCTTCCAGTGTGAAGCTTCACATTGATAACTACCACCACATCATAGGTGATATGTCATTATGTTTTTTGATACATCTAGAATTTACCAAACCCTTTCATACATTAAATCAAAGGAAATTACCGATATTTGGCTGGTTTTGACTTACAAAAACCAACAATTTCATGTAATTTGACCTAATAATTTCCAACTTTCAACTTTCGGTAGAATAAATAGGTCCCAGCTCTGAGATTTATTTCAGATCTGGAAAACGTAGAAAGCACCTGCATCTTCTGGGCTTCTGGTGAGGGCCATGTACTGCATGAGGAAATGGCACAGAAGCAGTTGAGTGGGTAGGTGCGTGCAAGGAGGTGAACCTCACGAGGGACCTTGCTTTACAAGAGCGATCAGTCCAGTCTCGAGAGAGGGGGAGCTCACGCCTGTGAGATGGCATTATTCTATTCATGACAGATCTCTCCCCATGACCCAATACCTCCCATTAGTCCCTACCTCCCAACATCGCCGCGGTGGCAATCAAATCTTAACATGAATTTCAGAGGGAACGAACTGTATCCAAGCATTTTAAGGTTTTTAAACCTCTGGAAAATAATCTTAAAGGAACAGAGGGGGCGGGGTCTGAAACATTCTCTCTTCTTATGTCAGAAGCCTCAAAATTCAAAGTCTGTCAACGATTTAGAAAACAGGTGGCGGTGAAATTGGTGACAACAGTGATGGTGGGTTAGTTGAAAATAGTCAGCTTTGGGAGAGGGGAAGTGTTTTGTGACTGATACATACATATCACTAAGAGAGAATCCTTTGTCTGACTAATTCAGTCTTTTCCTAATCAAATTCATTCCTGATACACCAAAATGTAGTTTTTGAATTTGTTCAACATAACTACCTGAAATGAATGAGACAACGTGCAGTTATGAAGAATACAAGAGACATGTCAGGAAAAGCTTGAGGTTCTGTGCTCAGAGAAATTTATTGGGCACAATAAGGCATATATTCAAATAATTATGAATTTTGTATTATTAATCACTTGGAAACTAGGGAACCCTATAATATATGGGGGAGGGACATGAAGAGAGAAAGCTTGGATGTGTTCAAATGGTGGTGATACAGTGTTTTAAGACCCATGTAACTTAACTAAAACTTAATACTTTTCTATATAAAATAAAACTTCAAGAGATTCGGACTAATTATTGGTAGGAAATTCCAATGGGTTCTATGACTCCATAATTACAAAAAGATAAACAAAGGAAAAATCCGACAAATAAAATGTAAAGAAGTATTATGTGAACACAGGAATTGATAACACAATTTGTATTGCCCAAATGTTAAAATTGTAGCTGCTAGGTTTTTTTTTAAAAAGAGGCTTGTTGGCTCCATAGGCGAATCACAAAACAGTACAAGGACGTGTATTAGCATTTTGAGTTGCATTGTGGTAGTGAGATCATGGTCCCATTTTATTCACTGTCTGAATACTGTGGAGCTCAGCTGCCCAAATACTCTTTCTATTCAGTTTTAACTTAGGAGGGTTGTGCACTGAGGCAGTTAACGACTGTGTGTGGACTACCAGACAAGTTTCTTTTATTTTATTTGTTTATTTGGGATTTATTGAGGATATAAAGAATTAGGTTACACAGATTGTGGTAGTTAGGTAAAGTCCCTCTTATAATTGTGTCCTGCAGCCAAGAGGTGTGCCAGACACTGTGACCCCCTATTTCTTTCCCTCCTCCCCTCTCCCAGACCTTTTATCCCCCTACCCCACCCCTTGTGTTAGATCATTCAAGCATATTTTAGTTAGAAGCAATGTCACGATTGCATTCAGGTAAATTGACACCAATTGCCAAATCCTGGTGCAACTGGGAGAGACCAGGATGCAGAAAACAAAGAGAATGACTAAAAATTAAAAGCACACCATGTTTCTTTCCTTTACAGCCCATTGATGTTCATGTGGAGTCATGAGACAAAGCCACTCTAGGACACTAGCAAACTTGGAATGGCAGTTAGGCAAATTTCCTGGGAAAGAAATATTTTAATTTTTAAAATCTCTTGCCAACTGTGCTCCCGGTAATCTCCGATTCTGATAACTGCTTTCCTTATATCCTGTTTGCAGCTGCTTCACTGGGATGGTGCCTCAGGACCTGGAAATTCTTCCAACATTCAAGTAAAGACGGTATGTTATTTTAGAAAAAGAGAACGTGAGACTCAACTTAAAAAGTTACTGTATCTTGATTATATTTAAATATGTTCTCTGTATTTTTAAAGCTGCCTTCCCCAGAAAGCTGTTTTTAGAATTTTACATGTGGATATTTCAAATACAATATTTTTAAAATTTATTTTTTATTTCAGAGTATTACAGGGGTACACACCTTTTGGTCACATAATTTTCATTTGCATATTCTGAGTCTGTGTTACAAGTGTATCCTTCACCCAGAATATGTGCATTGCACGCGTTAGGTGTGAATTTATTCTACCTTGCCTTCCTTCCCTTTGATTTCTGTTGAGTTTTACTTCCATTAGTGCAAATAAAATTTTGTCAATTTGCTTGTTAAGTATAAGCTTAATATTTTACTTATGTATTGGCCAGATTTGGGCAAGAGAGTGTAGAACTACATGTTTTTCCCTTTGTCTTTTGATATTCACAACAAATGATATTGATAAAAATAATTATTTAGAACACATCGGCAAATTCATTATACTCTGTTACCAATTTTATTCTAAGGCTCATTATTTCTTTAGTAAATTCTTTAATCTGACCAGAGACACTATTGTGAGAAAGGATAAGACACTGTAAATGGATGTGGCCCTGTTTGCTGCTTTTATAGCCCATTAGATTTTAATTTTTATGATACATGTTTTATTTCACGTGTAAATAAGATGATGCATATCTCTGAAATCTAAGGATAAATTTTTATACATCTTTTCAATAACAGCCAGAATTCCAGTCTCAACTGAAAAGAGTTCTTTCCGATATAAACTCATCCCACAAAGATTATGATCTCAGCATTGTCAACGGTCTTTTTGTGGAAAAAGTTTATGACTTCCACAAGGTAAGCAAACCCGCCTGTGTTAGGTTAGTGCCATGCTGGACCTAAATCTTGTTGAATCTATCTTCTGCATAAGGGCTTGCCCCTTTCTACCAAACCATACAAAGGTGATTTTTTTTTTCCTCGTTGCTCCTAATTTTGGGAACATCATGATGCTCCATCTTTGTATCATCGCTGTTTTCAAAGTTCAGCTCTTCACTCAACTAATCCATGCATTCAGGGTCATCAGACTGACCAGCCACAAAACATAAGAGAACGTGTCCCTTGGCACTGATGTTGAGCTACACTTAGCCGGGAACCAATCAGCCCGGTCAGGGTGTCCGGGGCAGTCTCTCAGGGTTCCCTCTGAGCTTTCGGTCTCCTGAGATGGTTTTGAATCATAGGGTCGGTTCTCTCTTTTCACGCTCCTTCTCAACCGCGCTTTTCATTTCTGCTTGTAGCAAGTGCTTGCTTATCTTTCCAGTAAGGTTGCTTACAAAAGAGATCCTGGCGAGAGGCATGACAGATGGGGCTAGCCATTGGCAAAGAGGCTTGGACTCCTTAGAGATGGAAAATGGGTTCATTTGAAATCAGAAGTCTAATGTTCAGGATGGCATGTGTGTTATCAATGCCCTCATCATGGAATCACGCCTGTCCAGGGCGAAACTGGGCCCAGGATGCCGTGTGCATCCTACGGAGCTCACCCCATGCATTAGACCCAACATTACCATGACCATCACAAGTTTCTTTCCCAGCTAATGCCATTCAAAAAGACAGTGACCATGTTTCCCTGAGCATGTTTTCTCTACCAAAAATAACTATACAACTTCACCCCAGTGACACGTCTGGTGTCATCTCTAGTCACGTCTATTGCCAGCTGTCTGTGTTCCACCCCTGCCACTATTGTTCCCTCTGTCTGCCACCCACTGAATTCTTTGCTCCTTCCAGCACCAAACCCTTTGCTTGGCAGCCTGCCAATTACGAAGCATTAGGCAATATTTTATTTGTGCACCTTTTCAAAAGAATCCTACACAAGCTTGACAGGGGTACCCTCTATGTTCAGCCTCACGTTTGGTTTCTCTGTTCCCACACAACTGCTGTGAGCCGGAGGGACTGTGGATTCTTTGAAATCCAATCAAGGAATCCGATCTGTCTACCATGTTACCGTTCACAATCCGATCTGTCTACCATGTTACCATTCACGGCCGACTTCCTTGTCCTTTTTTCCTGGCCCTCTGGGTGTTCTGAGAGGCAATGCAACCAGAAACACAGTAAGGACCAGATTTTATCAAGAATATAGAAAATGGAGACACTACCCTTTTTCCTCCCTCCCCAATCTTTACAAATATAGTTGCTTAAAAATTACTTTTGATTATGAATGGAAAGGATTATAAATTTTCAGTTAGATCACCACAAAGCTAAAGTCCTGCTCTTTACATTTTGTTGGATAATGTTCTTTTCATTCATATTTGAATATGAAGGAGTCCATTGGAATTGAGGGTTATGATAATAATCATCGTCAAAAAAAAAATACAGTAAAAGACCCAGTCACTATTGTTGATATCTTGTTTTCTCTCCTCTTCTAATCTGTGCTAAATATGCCTAGGGTCAGACAGCTGTAAATGTTATTCTCCATTCTTCCAAATTCTGCTACTATTTAATTAGGGTAACTTCAGTGTTCCCGTGATGACCCACCCCACTTGGCTCCTTACGGGTTCCTGACCCCTCTCTCCACTCTGTTTTAAGCACTGATGCCCAGACCACAGCCTGAAACTCATCAACACTTGGACTATTTCATTTCTGAAATCCATAGCTCCAGGTTGCTCATTCTGTGTCTCCATCCCATGCTGTTCATCCTTTCCCTTCCACTCTACCTGTTCTTCAGCTGTATTGAGTTATTTGTTCTTGCTGCCTCTCCATTTTCTCTCACTGTATCAGCTCGCTCCCTAGCTTCCTTGTCATACCCAATAAACCACAGATCCATTCCTTATTCACTCTTTTCTCAATATTCTCCTTCCCCAGCAAAGCTCCAAATCGGGATCCATGCAAATTTTTCAGCAATAGGTTGTGGGCTACCAAGGGATACTTGTGGAAATCTGAAAAGCACAGAGTTACCAGTGTGACATCATGGTCTCCTGACCCAGCTAGACTCTCAGTCGCACCCTGCAGTCATCCTTTTGTCCCTAGTAATTTCTCTTTCTTGATTTCTGACAGTACTTAGTGAAAGCCTCCCTGCTTCTCTCAGTTTCTCCACACCCCCTTACTATCATCCTCAGTTTTGGCTAAAAGGCTTGTCTTCTCCTTGACAAAGAAAACAAAGGCCATCGAGGAGGATCTCTCGCCCAGCCCACTGTGTCCTGATCCTTTCCCTTCTTTCCTTCAATTTCAGAAGAATCAATCTTTCTTCTTCACCATCCCTCTGTTCATTTTGGCTCTTATAACCTCCCCAGTTCCTTAGTGATCTGTTTCCATCACTATTTTTCCTGACTTCAACTATTCTACTATCTTCTTCCACCTAGCATAGAAATGAACTCCAGGTGCACACTGGTAAAGCTTGTTTCTCTTCTCATTTTTTCTATTTCTCACTTTGACAATCTAATCTTGAAAAATCAAGCATCTTCAAAAAAGTGGCATACATGCATTAAATCCATTCTTTCACTTTATTTCCCTCCTTCATCCATTGTAGCCTGCCTTCTATCTTAAATGCTTCCCTGGCACTGCTCTTACCAAGGTGACTGAAGACCACATGTAAACACCTACTTATGAATGCTTTGCAAGCTTATCTTATCTGCTTTTTTATACTAAGCAGAAAAGTTTGAAAGTCTTTCTCTTGTGCTTTATATGACATTAACTTTTCTTGATTTTCTATCTTCTTCTTCTCTGCTCAGTCTCCTTTTTTCATCTTTATTCATTAAATCATCCTTAACATCCTGTGTTCTTTGAGGTTTTGACTCAGTCATATTTCTTTCCTTTTCTTTTCGTTTTCTCTTTATTGTATTAGAGGTGGGATCTTGCCATACTGTCCAGGCTGGTCTCAAAGTTCTAAGCTCAAGTGGTCCTCCCACCTCAGCCTCCAAAGTAGGTGGTGCTCCAGGGTCATCTTTTATTTTCAATCTACTATCTTACCCAGGGAGAGATTATATGGTCAGACAGTTCACAGTTCCTGACAAATGTTGCCCTCCACTTCTCTGCAGTTCTTAACAGCTGTGTGATGAGTCATTCCTTACATCTCAGTGCCAGGGCCAGTTCTGTAACTGCCTAATATAAGTCCTCAGATGGCAACTACAGATACCTCAATATTCCATCTGTCATGCCAGCAAGAGGCCAAGAGAGATGAGACCAGCATTATCCTAACACCAAAGTCATCCAAGGATGCTACCCATGTCTATTCTTTCTCTCTATTGCCTTTCAGTGAATGACATATCAGGTCATCTTGGGCTTCTCTGTCTCCCAATCTTCTTAGTTCATTAATGAAGAAGACCTATTAGGTCTTTCTCTTACTTAAAAAGTAGCAGTTATTTTGAAATAGTTGCAAACTCGTAGAAAAGTTGCCGATAATATAAAATGTTTTTTCTGACCAACCATAGGTAAATGAAGATATCAAAATAAAAATTAAAAAAAATTGAAACAAAAAACTGAACACATAATATACCAAAACTTATAGGATGCAGAAAAATTAGGTAAGGAAGTTTATAGGAGTAATACCTACATCAAAAAGAAGGAAGATCTCAAATAATAATCTAATATATATCAGAAACAGAAAATCTGAACAGATTCCACAGCACTCTGGGATTAAAGACTTAAAAATAAGGTTTGAAATCACACAGTAGAGGTCATATACGACAAACACACAGGTAACATCATTCTCAGTGGTAAAAGGTGAAAGCTTTTGGTCTAAATTCAGGAACAGCTTTTGATCTAAACGCCCACCCTTGCCACATCTATTCAACACAGCACTGGAAGTCCTAGACGGAGCAATTAGGTAAGAGACAGAAAATGCATCCAAATTGAAACAGAAGAAATTAAACTGTCTCTGTTAACAGATGACATGATCTTGTATGTAGGAAACCCTGAAGACTCCATCAAGAAACAGTTTGAACTAATAAACAAATTCAGTAAAGTCCCAGGATAAAAGAAAATCAATGTATAAAAAAATCAGTAGGGTTTTTATACACTATCAATAGGCTATCTGAAAAAAGAAGTTAAAAAATGTTATTTATTATACAATAGCTGCCAGAAAGTACTTGGGAATGAATTAAAATAAGGAGGTAAAAGATCTGTACACTCAGAAGTATAAAACATTTAAGAAAGAAATTGGATTAATGACAAATAAATGCCGAGTTAATATGTTTATGGATTGAAAAATGTAAGATTGTTAAAATTTCCATACTACCCAAAGTGATGTAGAGATTGAATGCCATCTATATCAAAATTCCAAAACTTTTCACTGAAATAGAAAAGAAATATTAAAATTCATATGGAAGCTTGAGAGCCAAAGCAATCTTAGACAAAAAGAACAGAGCAGAGGCATTACACCATCTGACTTCAAAATGTACTTCAGAGCTAAAGCAATCAAAACAGCAGGGGCCTGGCATAAACACAGACACATATATCAGTGAAGCAAAATGGAAAGCCCAGAAGTAAATGTATGCACTTATAGTTGGTTTATTTTCAACAAAATTTCAGGAGCATACTATGGGGAAAGGACAGTCTCTTTAATCAGTGTTATTGGAAAAATTGGATATCCACGTGCAGAAGAATGAAATTAGAGGCTTTTCTGATAAGTGTACCATACACATACAAAATCAACTCAAAATGGGTTTAAAGACTTAGTGAAAGGCATTTTTAGTCCCAGCTACTTGAGAAGCTGAGGCATGAGGATTCCTTGAACCCAGGAGTTTGAAGGAGCTGTGAACTAGACCGATTCCACAGCACTCTGGGATTAAAGACTTAAAAATAAGGTTTGAAATCGTAAGTCTACAAGAAGAAAACGGTGGAAAACTTTTTTTTGGAAAATAGTGGAAAACTTTTATGATGTTCTAGACAAGGATTTTTTAAGACATGAACCCAAAAGCACAGACAACAAAAGAAAAAAACCACCCAGAATAATAACAAATTAAAAAGCTTCTGCACAGCTAAGGAAGCAATCAACAGAGTGAGGAGAAGAGTTATAGAATGGGAGAAAATATCTGCAAACTATACGTTTGATAAGGGATTAATACCCAAAGGAATTGGATAGGAATTCAAATAACTCAATATAGTTAACAATATATCATTAATATATGCATAATTGCTAAGAGAGATTTTAGCACTTTTTTTTTTTTTGAGACAGAGCCTCAAGCTGTCACCCTGGATAGAGTGCTGTGGCATCACAGCTCACAGCAACCTCCAATTCCTGGGCTCAAGCGAGTCTCTGGCCTCCGCCTCCCAAGTAGCTGGGACTACAGGCGCCCACCACAACACCCGGCCATTTTTTGGTTGCAGCCGTCATTGTCGTTTGGTGGGCCCAGGCTGGATTTGAACCCACCAGCTCAGGTGTACGTGACTGGTGTTTTACCCCATTGAGCCATAGGCACCAGCCTCAAGTGATTCTCTTGCCTCAGCTTCCCAAGTAGCTGAGACTACAGCCACCTGCCACAATGCCTGGCTATATTTAGAGATGGAATCTCACTCTTGCTCAGGCTGGTGTCTGAATTCCTGAGCTCAAGCAATCAGCCTGCTTCAGCCTCCCAGAGTGATAGAGTATGAGCCACCATTCCTGGCCTGTCAAAAGTTTTTACAGAAGTGTCTGGTTGTTTTAGACAAGGTTTGTTCAGTTTAAATTATGAGATTGATTAAGTTCAGGAGTTCAAGACCAGGCTGAGCAACAGCAAGATCTCATCTCTACTAAAAATAGAAAAAATTAGCCAGACATCATGATGGGCATCTGTAGTTCCAGCTACTTGGGAGGCTGAGGCAGGAGGATCGATCAATTGAGCCTAGGAGTTTGAGGTTACGTAACTGTGAGCTAGGCTGACTCCATGGCAGCCTGGGCAACAGCCTGAGACTCTGTCTCTAAATAAATAAATAAATAAATGAATAAATAAATAAAAGAAAATATAAATGCTGAGGCTCTAGAGGACTTCTCATGACTGATGGAAATGCTGACTTACATCCTGTTGCATCTAAGGTTGTTGCCTTCCAAGTCGGGACCAGTTTGAAATAAGCAAAGTGTTGCAATACAAATTGTAAGACAGTTTATGACAGCAGATTTATTTATCTTTCTACCCCAGTTTCTCTGATCATCTCGTGTAAGCCAGAGCAGGTTTGTTCTCATAGCCCAACATTCCATAGCCTGTTGAACCAGAGTTCACTTGACGAGTTAGGGAGTGAGTGCTGCAGTCCTCAGCAGCGTGCACCGTAGGGTGGCTTTGCTATCGCAGGACAGCAGATGGCCCAGGCTGTGCCCCATGAGGATGCCGTGGTCAAAATGGGCTCTGATTTTCCTATTCGTCTGTTCCTAGTTCTCTGAGGAATCACCGGGTAGTCACTGCCGACCTTCTGTGCAGAGTGAATTTCAGTGACGTGAACCAAGGAGGAAATGCTGTTTTCCTCGCTTCTTTCATTTCCTTCCTTCCTGAAGCAGATTCACATTTCATTTTCTGATACCTCCTTTTACATAATGGAAGGAAACTCTTTAGATAGCCCTTTATCATAAAGTACACGAGAAATGTGCAGTTGCTTTTTTTTTTTTTTTGTAGAGGCAGAGTCTCATTATGTTGTCCTCAGAGTGCTTTGGCGTCACAGCTCACAGCAACCTCAAACTCTTGGGCGTAAGCAATTCTCTTGCCTCAGCCTCCCAAGTAGCTGGGACTACAGGTGTCCGCCACAATGCCTGGCTATTTTTTTGTTGCAGTTGTTGTTTAGCAGGCCTGGGCCGGCCTCAAACCCACCAGTTTCGGTGTATGTGACCAGCTCCCTACTCACTGAGCTACAGGCACCGAGCTGGGACTTGAAATTTTTTTAATGAATTGTCATTCCCCACGGGTAATGTTTTCTGGAGAATTTAGTTCTGTTTTAAGTTTCCAGATGCTCATGAAAGCATATTCTTTGGAAAGAAACTTTCCTGGGGAGCCCTGCAAAGAGGAACCTCTGTCCCAGCTCGTTCCAGGTAGGCAGAGATGTACCCAAAGGAGAAATGGCATCTGTTTTCTTTTGGTTTAGGAAGCCCCTTCAGAAATTTTGCTGTGGGAGCTCAGAATTTTTTTTAAAGAGACGAGGACTTGCTTTGTTGCCCAGGCTAGAGTGCAGTGGTATCATCATAGCTCATTGCTCAAACTCCTGGGTTCAAGTGATCCTCCTGCCTCAGCCTCCTGAGTCACTGGGATTACAGGTGTGCAGCACCATACCCAGCTAACTTTTTCATGTTTTGTAGAGACAGGCTTTCATTATATTGCTCAGACTGGTCTTGAACTCCTGGCCTCAAGCTATCCTCCTATTAGGGGTAGATAGCAGGTGCAAGCCAACAGCCTGAAGCTGGCTATCAGTTTAACACCTTCCACCACAGAAGGGGAGCAAACTTGAAGAGGCCAGTGAACATCTACGAATGTCTTAGCATTTAGCCCACCAGGGCAGGAAACTTGAGGTTAGGAACTTTTCCAAGTTTCAAGCATGTGCAGAACCTGGAACTCATGACTCAAGGTGACCTTTTGTCCTACTTAGTCTCCTTAGCATAGTAACAATCACACTCACCAGTGCCATGACAGTTGACCATTGCCATGGCAACTTCTGGAAGTGACTCTTTAAGGTTAGAAATGGGGAGGGCCCTGAGTTCTAAGAAATCCCCACCTCTTTCTGAGAAAAATAAAGAATATTCTTCCCACTGCTTAGTGTATCATTAGTCTGGGCCATAAGAGTAGAGATGAATGAAGACCCCAGGGTCTTCTCCATTCCAAGATAGACCCATCCCTCTTTGGGGATGTGCTTTCACTTTGTTTTCTGCCTTTGCAATAAAGACTGCTTGTTTGAAATACCTGAGTTTATCTGTGTTTGATCTGTCGCAGACTTGGTCTCAGACTCCATTCTTTAGTTCTGGGAATGAAGGACCAGGGAATTCCATGCCATTCCTGACATTCCCGTCTCCCATGTTGCAGGGATTACAGGTGCGGGCCACTGTGCCTGGCTCAGGATTTATTATTATTTATTTAAATTATTTTTTATTAAATCATAACTTTATACATTGATGCATTTATAGGGTTTAGTATACTGCTTCGATATACAATGTGAAATACTTACATTGAACTAAGTAACACATTCATCACAATTATACTCATTTCTTAATAGTTTTGAAATGTACCATTGCATCATGCACATTAGGTGAGGTCCCCCCAAATACCCTCCCTCCTCCCATAACCCGCCTTCCCTCCCCTCTCTCTCCTCTTCCCTTCTACTTTCTGGATTATAGGTATGTTTTGCTATTCCTATGAATGTGTAGGTGATTATATATTGATTTCATAGTAGTACTGAGTACGTTGGATACTTTTTTCCCCCATTCTTGAGATATTTTACTAAAAAGAATGTTCCATCTCCATCCAGGTAAACATAAAATACGTGAAGTCTCCATCTTTTTATGGCTGCATAGTATTCCATGGTGTACATATACCACAATTTGTTAATCCATTCATAGGTTGATGGGCACATGGGCTATTTCCATGTCTTGGCTATTTTGAATTGGACTGCAGTAAACATTCTGGTGCAAATGTGTTTGTTGTAAAATGATTTTTGATCTGGGTATATACATAGTAGAGGAATTGCAGGATCGAACAGTAGGTCTACTTTTAGTTCCTTGAGTGTTTTCCAGACTTCTTTCTAAAGAGGCCTTATTAGCCTGCATTGACACCAGCAGTGTAGAAGTGTTCCCTTCTCTCCGCATCCACGCCAACATCTGTGGTTTTGGGATTTTGTGATGTGGGCTAATCTTACTGGAATTAGATGATACCTCAAAGTGGTTTTGATTTGCATTTCTCTGATGATTAAGGATGACGAGCATTTTTTCGTGTGTTTGTAGGCCACGTGCCTGTCTTCATCAAAGAAGTATCTGTTCAAGTCTCTTGCCCACATAAAAATGGAGTTATTTGATCTTTTCTTATTGATTAGTTTGAGTTCTCTGTAGATTCTAGTTATCAGACCTTTGTCGTAAGCCTAACCTGCAAAAATCTCCCATTCTGAAGGTTATCTGTTTGCTTTACTTATGTGCTTTTGGCTGTGCAAAAGCTTTTCAGTTTGATCAGATCCCAGTAATGTATTTTTGCTTCAATTGCCCTGGGGGTCCTCCTCATAAAATATTCTCCCAGGCCAATTTCTTCAAGTGTTTCTTTCACCTGCACTCTCTTCCTGGCTCAGAATTTAAATTTGTATTACAGGCTTGGGGCCCATAGCTCAGTAGTTAGGGTGCCAGCCAACGCTCATCATCCTTAATCATCAAAGAAATGCAAATCAAAACCACTTTGAGATATCATCTAATTCCAGTGGTAGGTTGCATGGCCACATGCAGGAGGGCTGGTGGGTTCAAACCTGGCCCAGCCTGCTAAAAGAACAATGACAACTGCAACAAAAAAATAGCTGGGTGTTGTGGCAGGCACCTGTAGTCTCAGCTACTTGGGAGGATGACGCGGGAGGATGACACAGGAGAATCGCTTGAGCCCAAGTGTTTGAGGTTTCTGTGAGCAGTGACACCACGGCACTCTACTGAGGGCAACATATTGAGACTGTCTCAAAAAAAAAAAAAATTTGTATTACAGATTGGGCAATATTAGGAAGAGTGCAGAAGGTAACACCAGCGCTTTTTGAAAGACTAATATGGGCTCAGCGCCTGTGGCTCAGTGGGCTAAGGCGCCAGCCACGTACACCTGAGCTGGCGGGTTCTAATCCAACCTGGGCCCGCCAACCAACAATGATGGCTGCAACCCAACCAAAAAAAAAAAAAATAGCCGGGCTTTGTGGCGGGTGCCTGTAATCCCAGCTACTTGGGAGGTGGAGGCAAGAGACTCGCTTGAGCCCAGGAATTGGAGGTTGCTGTGAGCTGTAATGCCACGGCACTCTACCCATGGTGACAGCTTGAGGCTCTGTCTCAAAAAAAAAAAAAAGAATGGAATGACAATATAGATGCACAATGGATTTCATATTGTACGGGCTCAGTATTGTCCACACAAATCTAACTGCGTGAAGTTCAGCATAAGAGAGAGATGTGCCTCCTATTACAGAATAGTAGTGGATAGAATACAGTAGGCAGAGAAAGCCAGAGTTAGATTTTAAACAGATAAATAATTTTCTATTTTTGTGGTTAAAAAAAGTATTTTTTGTAAAAATAAGTAATATGATTTCATTAGGAAACATTTATGGAAAAAGAAAAAGGTAGGGAGGGCAATTAGTGGGAACACACCTACGGTGCATCTTAGCAGGGTACTGGCGAAACTTATTAAAGGTAGAGTATTAATGTCTTTATATAGTGATCAAGGAAATGCCATGAAGGCTATCTGTAACAGTATGATCAAAAT